>CABHPR010156951.1:32395-59913 GCA_902168415.1 Peromyscus melanophrys | reverse complement strand
TCACAGCTATATTAGCCACATATGGCTTTAATTTCCTCTCTGTCCTTCTGACCCTATACATTTGACCCATTTTGCACTCTGTTTCACTTGAGATAATGTCCCAACCCCTAAAAACTGAACATTTATCTCCTGAAGAGGCCAGTTTGGATGCCAAGATTCTGGTACAATTTTTGTTATGCCCACACCTGTGTCTACAAGACCCTCAATGAGAATGTCATTATTCATATTTTTAATTTTGGTCTTTTTTCATTTATAAAAAATTTGCTTTATAGTTTCTCCTGAATTTTTGTTCTTTCTGCTATAGCTATTCTTTGCCATGTGGGCCTGTAAGAGTCCCCTCAGGTAGTTTCCTGATGGCAAAGGCCCCTTGTCTGTCTCTTGTTGATCTACATTTGTTAGTCCAATGTTTGCCTTTACCATACTTCTGCATAATCCAGAAGGGAGGGGCGTTTTGTTGCCATTGTTCCTTGAAGAAACATTGTTTCTAGGAACTCCATGTTTATAGTCCCTTTTTAGGTGACCTTGTTTACTGCAAGTAAAGTATCTGACATTATTAGTTTTCTTCAAACCTCTGGAAATCACCTTTCCTATCCAAGTATCATTATTGTCATGAGATTCAATATTAGTTGTATCTCTGGTCCAAACTTTCAAGGGTGCTGATCTTGCCTTTAATGGCCTAATTACCCTTTGCATGCTGCATTAGCATTCTCAAAAGCCAGAGATTCAATTATTATCTGTCTAGCTTCTGAATTTGGTATCATTCTCTTTGCTGTTGAAGACAGCCTTTGAAAGAAATCTGTGAAGGTTTCTTTTGGACCCTGTATAACTTTTGTAAATGACTCAATTTTCTTTCCTATTTCTTCAATTTTGTCCCAAGCATTCAGGGCTGCCATTTGGCATGAAATTAAGTTGTGTTCATCATATAAAGAATGTCTTTGTATATCAGTAATCGCCTTCTCCAAGAAGTTGATCTTGGGAAATTTCCATACCTCTAGCCCTATGTCATTGTTTTATAGTCTTAGCCTCCTCTTTTCACCAGGTTCCCCATTGTAACTGTGGACTAGCCTCTAGGACAGCTGTAACCAAACCTTTCCATTCCTGGGGGTTAATTCTATTACAAGTTGTCCACGAGTTTAACATCTGCTTTACAAATGGAGAGTGCATACCCCATGAGGTTATAGTTTCTTTAAATATCCTCAAATCTAACATTTCCACAGGAGTTCAGTTAGCTCGTATACAGCCTTGAGTATTTGGCAGTTCCATTAAGGTTACTGGATAGATTAATGTTGGCTGTTTGAAAACCTTAGGCTGTTTTTATGTAACCATATAATTCGATGTTGAGATAGGTTCACTTTTAATTCTTCTGTCTGGGTCTGAATATCTCCATGATCTGTTTTAACAAGTTTTTCTAAAACTTTTGTCTTGGCACTCACATTAACCAACCTTTTTAATGGTAAAACAAAAATGACCAAATAAATAATATTCATAATTGATGTTATATAAATCCCATCATCATTAATTATCCTCTCATTTAATTGTTCCTTTTTCAGACCGCCCAATGTGTTATCAAACAGAAACAAATTCCCTCCATTGTAAAAACGTTTCCCATTTTTTAATGTGGGAAAAAATTTTCTCTTTTAACTAATTTCTCCCTTTAAGGTATCTTACTTGACTCACCAAGTCTGCTGACTACATAGAACAATAGAAGTCCAAGGGAATTTCAAGGCCACTACTTAGTGTGTTAGCAGTCAGAGATGGGAATCCACAGAGAGCCCACAACCCACCAGGAGAGAAGCCAAAGAGACTCTGGCCCACATGGGGTTGAGACTCTGGCCTCGTGCAGCTCGGGCCTGAGCTGGGGAACTGCAAGGCCACAGGGAAGCAGCTTTTTCATGAATTCGTGCCACAAACATTTAGTCACCAGATATAAGATAAATTGCTAAATGGTCTTATTAATAAAAAACCCAGAGCCACATATTCACTTGGAAATCCTCAGCACAAGAGAGAGCTGCGTCCTGTATACTCCCACCTATGTCCTTTCTGTGCCCTTTCATCTCTCTTCCTTTTTCTGCCCAGTTACATCACTTCCTCTTTCCGCCCAGCTCTATCACTTCCTGTCTGTCTGTATAGACCTCCAGACCTCTATGGTTAACTAGTGCTGTGATTAAAGGCATGTGCTATCATGCCTGGCTCTGTTTCCAGTGTGGCCTTGAACTCACAGAGATCCGGATGAATCTCTGCCTCCTGAATGCTAGGATTAAAGGTGTGTGCTACCATTGCCTGACCTCTATGTTTAATATAGTGGCTGGCTTTTTCCTCTGATCTCCAGGCAAGCTTTATTTATTAGAGCAAAAATAAAGTATCACCACACCTTGATCCAAAATCATCATCATCATCATCATCACCATCATTACCATTACCAGTAACAGTCAAAATCAAATGTACTAGAAAAATTAACATCATTAATATTCTTTTAAGATGTAGAATTTCGAATCTATGACTGATATGTAAAATTGAATTATATTGTAAAATAAAATAAATTCAAAAAAAGATGTAGAATTTCTTGTAAACGTGAATAAAACTTGTCAAAATTATTTACACAAATAAAGTCACACCATAGGAATGCTGAGATTTCAGAAACTTATTTGATGGAAAATTCTAATCTATGTAGTTTCTACTAACTAAAAAGGGAGATTGCTCAACTCATGTAATTAAGCAAGGATTGCTGTGGTACCAAACATGACACGTTAATTTTGTTACTAAAAATGGAATGCTAATTTCACTCATGTGCATCAATGAAAATAATTCTAATCATATAAGTAAGAAATGAGAAGTATAATAATTTGTGACTCAGTTGAGTGTCTCAAAGATAATTCATTCAACATTATAACATTAACAGGTATAATCCTCATGATCTATAAAAGCAGAAACAATCAACCTCTGGAGGAAAGGTACAATTTTGCTCCATAATAAAGCATTATATATTCTCAGATCCTTAGACTTGAACCATGTCCAGGGAGAACCCAGGAGTCAGGAGTTCCCTCATAGCCATTGTGAGAGGGTGCTATAGTGTTCCTACCAACTATATGTGGCTGGTTTCATGATTGAATGAATACTCCAAATGAAATTGATCTGTTGTTGAGCCAATGTCTGTATGGGAACAATAGGGTCTGGGGATTCCTGTCCTTTCATGTTGATGACATTTATCCCCTTGAAGTAATCCATCTTATTATGTTTGTCTACAGCAAACCTTTTATACCACTGTAAGTATTCTCTTCAAAGCATTTGTAGATGGCAGTGGTTCCACAAACATCTTCACCAAATGCCCTCCATTTGTGCTGGCTAGAAAGGAAATTAATCCTAAAGAACAGAAATAGGACACTGGGAGCTCAGTTAGCACATGCCTCCAATGGAAACGTTTCTGTTCATCTGCAAATGCATTTTTCCTCTAAAGCAAGAAGAAGAAAATCACCCTGAAGTTATTTTATTTGCACTACAGTTAGAGAGACAGGTGTGTACCTGGGGTGTTTCACCGCAGAGCAATGTACTCTGCTGCCCTCTGTGGCAATCGGTGTCAAAGTCACTGTTGTCGCATCTGGAGGGGGATCAGGCTTCTCTGCTGCGCTGATGTCAGTCAGCTGTGTTTTCTCTCACAGACATAAGCTAGGGAGGAAACCAGAGGGGAGAGGAGGATGAGTATTTGGGAAAGAGAAGGGTACCAGCAGGGAAGATATGAGAGGATAACGGTGTGTGTGTGTGTGTGTGTGTGTGTGTGTGTGTGTGTGTGTGTGTGTGTGTGTTTGTGTGTGCATATGTGCGTGTGTGAATATGATCAAAGTACATACTGGCTTGCATGAAAATGTCACAGTGAAGGCTATTATTATACAAACTATACAACTTATTCATACACACTGACAAATGTGTTAAATATTCATGGAGGTTTTATTGACTTGATTTTCACTAATAAAGAAGTATACTCTTGTTGTGGTTTCTCTTTTCCTGATCTTGTCTTTGACATCTTATCTTTATATATGGCCATTCCTTTTAATCTTCCCCTGTATTGTTACTTTTCCTTTAAGTTGTTTTTAGATGTATTTATTTTCATTTATGTGTAGGGGTGTTTTTCTTGTGTGTATTCACGTGCACCATGCATGTGTCTGGTGCCTTCAGAGTTCAGAAGAGGGTATGAGCCCCTAGAATTGGAGTTATGAATAGTTGTTAGCTACATGTGTATACTAGGAAACTGCATCTTGGTCTTTTACAAGAGCAACAGTTGCTCCTAATAGCTGTGACACCTCTCTAGCACACACACCTCCTTTCTGGGGTACTGAGTATTGAACCCTCAGCTTCACACATGCTAGGCTACTACTCCACTTCTGAGCAACACTCCAGGCTCTTTATATATGGTTTTTTAGCATGTAGTGTTTTACTACAGTATGTGGAAAAAAAAAGTATGCATGATCCAAAATAATCTCTTGCTTGTTAGAACTGTTTTCCAGGGTATGAATGTTATGGAATTTCATCTACTTTTCATTTTAAAACCTTTCATGTGCTCTATGTTGTTTATTGTTTACCTCTGTTGTTTCTTAAAGAACAATAACAATCCCATGTGTGTAAGCCATGTTTCAAGTTCAGGGTAGACATCTTGATCCTTAAACTTTGTAACCAACACGAAACAACAAACTGTTTTTGTGGTTTTGCTATCTGTTTGCAGTGCTGGGAATTGTATCCAAAATCTTCTACTTGCTAGGTAATCATTCCACATTGCATTAGATCTGCCCGCCCCATCCAACACCATTTTTCTGTCGGTTTTCAGGGCAATTCCACAGGCTCTCATTAAATTCTCATTGTCTGGAAAACATTTGTCGGGTGTTGCTTTGTTCAAATGTGATGAGTTGATTTGTTTAGCAGCTCCTGTTCCCTGTTTCTCAAGGTAGTGTAAGGGGAATTCATTCCTGGATAGTTTCGGATTCTTACTTTTCAAACACAGACTGCGGGCAATGTTAAGTTGTACAGTGCAGTGCTCCACATACTTTTAGAGGAAGCAACCGCAGTATCTGCGGCAGGAAGGAGTTATATGTTGTCCTTAGGAGCTGAAGACTCCAAAATGGATGTGGAAAGTAAGCCATTGGGAAGCAGACATGGGAAGAATCTGTACCTGGCTTCCTCAAAGTGAAGTTTGCAGGATGGGATTGAGCTGCTACTACATTTTCTTCTCATTTGCACAGGCTCTAAGGCTCTGATATGGCAAGTAATTTTACTCTGCAAAACCTTGATTCTATTCCTCTAAGCTGATAGTGATTTCATATGCAAGAGTGTTCTTTACAGCCACCCAGGTTCACGTTTAATATATTTGGTGGCTATTTCTTTTTTTAAATTATTTCTTTTAATTTTGAGATTATAATATATTTACAGCATTTCTCCCTTCCCTTTCCTCCCCTCTAACCCTCCATGCACCTGCTCCTTGAACTTTTCAGATTAAAAGTATCATTTTTCATTAATTGTTTCTACATAAGTACAACCTGCCCAGTCTGTATAATGTTACTTGTATGTCTATCTTCAGGGTGGACCATTTGATATTGGATAACCAATTGTGGCACTGGAACCTGAGATCATTGCAGAAGAAGGTGGAAAGATTTTAAGAGCCAGAGGAATAAGTGGTTTGCTGTGAGGTTATGTATCCTAAGAATGTCAGAAGTTACACATGTAAACTTTCACCAACATGAGACAGGAGCTGATCGAAACCAGTAACAGATACACGAAAGTGGACAGGAAAAGCCCAGGAGGCCTCAATCCTATACAAAGGACTACAAGAAACTAAGGAATTCTGAGAGAGGGTCATTTCCTTTTGAAAAATTCTCATAATATAGCAGATACTCACAAAATGTGGCATGTAATCAGGCCAAGGTTGATAATATTCTTAGTTATCATACTTATTGAATCTCATAATTATTTTCTCTGTTCCCCATCCCTTGGAACATTTCTCACCTTAAAACTCTTGTGCTTATACATACATCTGAAGCAAATATATTTGTTTCTTGGTTTCCACCCTTCCAAGTCCTTCATATGGTAGACATTAGGTGGAATGCAGTAATGAATCGTCCTAGGAACTGCAGTAAGTGATGCTAAGATGGAGAGGTTATTAGTTCAAACTTCAGAGAATGATGTGTTTTGGAAGATTTGAGTACTATATATGGCACAGAAAAACATCTGTTTTATTGAATGACTTTTCCAGATCACTTCAAGATCCTGGGTTGTCACGCAGCACAGCTTGAGTATAGACAGGCTTAAGAACTTCCTGCCTTGAAGCCAGAAAGTGAATTCTGCCAGTCATTTTAGCTGCAGGAAGGCCTGTCAAGAAATGAGAAATGAGAATTATTATTTCCCTGTTCTGAAATAGTCTTAATCTACAATGGAGTAGCTGTTCGGATGAGGGAGAGTTGCCATCCTTTTTTTGAAAATTAAGTAAAGAAAATCTTCCCTGTTTGGTTTTTAGTTTAAACTTCCTTGGGTCCTCAGAATGGTGACTGTATTAGCTCCAGTGTTTTCCTTCACACACTGTGGTTTGCAATGCATAGAAATGGTGAGTTATGATAAGCAACAATCCCTAAGCTGAGCCTCATTCTGCTGCCATATGTCTTTGCAGTATGCTGCCTGTAATGGACGGCATTAAGTTTCTTGTCATGTTTTCAGTTAATACCCAACTGTATATTGCCAAGTTTTATCATAGTTGTCATGTTCTATAATAAATGGTACTTTCTTTAATCATTTCCCTGAAACTATCTTCATGTAGACAAAGGTTGAGAGTTAATATTCTAGACATTAGGGTGATATCTGGGCTAAATAATAAAGCATGCATTACATTTTCTTTTTAGTCGAAGCATTTGTCTACTTTGTAAAAAATGAGAATATCAAGAATAGTTTTAAAAGATTTGATTTATTAAAATGGGCTTTGTAAGAGATTTCTCTGAGGGATTAAAAAGTAGGTCCATATTTTGTCTACATTTCACCACAGTAACTTATTCATTGCCCTAAAGAGGATTGCTCAATAATGGTTAACAATTTCCTAATTGCATTATTTCAAATAACCACTATGACTTGATTACATTGTGTTTATTAAATATAATGTCATAGCTCTTATCACATAAACCAATTATGCCTTTAAATCTCTCTCTCTCTCTCTCTCTCTCTCTCTCTCTCTCTCTCTCCAGCTTTTTTTGCTTTACTAAACGTTGCCATGCAAAATGGCCTGATATTTTTCAGTCCTTATATAGTCTTTTACCTATGTCAGTTGCTCAAATAACTACTGCCCACTTCTGTAATGACTTTATTGATGCAATGTTTCGCATGTAAAGATCTTTGTAGGAAATTCACTTATCATCACCCTATATTATTTCTAAAAGGAAGATTAAATGACAGTTTGACTACCCACAAGCCTCTGATAAATCAGAAATAGGACTACCATACACAGTTACTAGTAGTTTAAAATCTAGACACCTGTATCCAAATCACTGAATAAAAACAGGCTATACCCAAGATCTGAGAAAATATCTATGAGAAGAGATGAGAATGCATCGTTGCTGCTTGCTGATAGGTAAAATTCTAATTGGTGAAAGGATCCAGAATTAGAAGCTAATAAATTCTTTGTTTTTATCTGTTTCATATTTTACACCTCACAGTGCATATACAATCAGTGTGCCATTGTTTGTTTCAAAGTAAAGCTACAGATAAAGTTTATTGTCCATTTATATGATGGGCTATAAAGGAAATCAATATATTATCATCCGTAAACATTTATTAAGCAGCTTGATACAGATACAATAATGCACAACTCTACAAGATAATGAAGTGTCACCCTGCGGTTCTTAGGAGCTACAAGCTTCAAACACTACTGAATTTTACTAATAATTCAGTGTTCCCTGTGTACAAAATGTTTTTGCAATGCAGTCCCACACAGCTAAAGTAATACATACCCTAGCATGTGTTTGAAGTCACGTGGTGTTTCCTTAAAAAATATTTTGGAATTGGGCAAAGACTGAAAAGAAAATAGCAGCAAATGGAGTTTTCAACAAAGGACACATGGGATTGACTATGGAGTGAGTGATCTTAGGATACCACATTCCAGACAAGGCTGGCTTTGCGTAGACTGGTGAATCTCCTTTTGAGGTTTGGGCACTGTGTTGGCCTGGCTCTATCTGGGTAAGTCAGCTTCCTACCAATGCTCTTGGTGTGCACAGTGGTTCTGCCCTGTTTGCAATTGCTGAAGTATGCACTTAGCAAAGCACCCCTCCTGCTGCTTTCAGCTATTCAGTTACCCCCTCCCTATACATCCTACCAGAAAAGTCCCACTTCGCCACGCATTGCATCAGATACTGGCTACCCTCCAGGATCTCATTGTGGGTGATCCTAGCTCACTATTTAATTAAATAGGACTTCCCATGCAGCTTCTTTGGAAACCATTTATAGAGAATTGAGCCATATGAGCTCTCACCGCTCTGTAAAACATGACAGATCGGCAGACATTCCACTTCATTCGGAGTTGGAGGCAAACTAGCTAGGCATCCATTCCTGGCTCATCAGAAGATACTGTGGAGTCCTTTCACTGGATAATGACTAGATAGTCACCAAACACCAGTTTGTGTCAGACAGGTGATATGTTTGGGATGCACACTTAAGCATAATTAAAATCCGTGCCTCAAGGGACATACCATCTTGTAATTAGCGTAAATGCTGTAATGGAGGTTTGTAAAACATATCCCAGAAGTGTAGAAGATAAAGATTCTTTTAACACGGTATAGGGGGAGATTGAGACAAAGAGAAAATAAGCATTAGAAGACTGCGATGTAAAAAAGGCCCATCTCCACCAGGAATGAGACATAAACTCTAAGAAACAGCGCAAGGCACCTGATGGAAACCAGGAGGAAAGTCAGACACGTGGTTTAGCTTCTCCCACCAAAGTCAATGTCTTCTGTGTCAGGCCAGTGCAATACCACACACCCATTAACAAAAATGTCCTAGGTCAGTGCTAAGTGACCTCTCTAGTCCAGCCAAGAGTTAGCGATGTTAGGTCTAGTCTTCCTGCACACCTGGCTGGAGTATGAGACACTCCATTGTGACAATCGCTGAACAGTGTAGTTGCCCACAACATCTGCATTTCTAGTACACAGTATCTAAGGATTTTCACATACCAACACTGAGCAGCTGTGACGACTAAGTCTTTCAGAATGTAGTGAGTTAAGAAAAGTAATAAAATCAATGATTTCTTTAATAATAAAGACCATTTATGTATTAAATTCAAAACAAATTTAGATTTTAATGGCAGCTCAAGAGCTTCTCACAATGACACTTCCTGAATGTTCAAATTTTGTTTGGTTCTTCTGTTTCCTGAACATAATTTCACCTTTAATCCATTTATAACCTGTATAACCTGCTGAGACCTTCTATACACATATAGACTTAAAATTCTCCTACCCTCTCCAAATTGCTTTCAGCCCAACTTTTAAAAATTTAGAAGGACCATTACAATGTATCTATATCCTAATTTCTCTGCACACATATGTGGATCTCCTTCATCCCACCCACATCACCTGCTTTAAGATCTCCAAACACACAGCTGCTTTTGGCTGCTAACATATTTACCTGATACCACTCCCAGGTGATTTCCTCCTGTAGATGAAATTCTAAACGGTCTTATTAAATATGAAACACAGAGCCAAATACAGAGTTAAAAGCCCAGGAGATCTGAGCACTAGCCAAGAGCCAAGACCACCTTATCTTACCACTCGCTGTCGTCCTTCCCCTGAGAGAGAGAGAACTGCCTCCTGTGTGTCTTGTGTTTTATTGCTTTCCTGTTCTGTCTTCTCATTGGCTCTAAGCCCAGCCACATGACTTCCTCGTCACTGCCTGGTTATACAGACCTCCTGGTCTCTATGGTTGATACTGGGATTAAAGACTCAAGGGTCACCATGCTTGGCTGTGTCCTTGACCACATAGAGGCTCTGCCTGCCATGTGATCGGATTAAGGGCATGGGCTACCACCACCTGACTTCTGTTCCTGGCTCGCTAATGACCTCTGATCTCCAGGCAAACTTTATTTATTAACATACAAATACAATCACATTTCAGCACAATTAAGATATCACTACATCCTCCTCTTCTGTTTTCCATCTCCTTTTCCACCAAATTCATTCATCTTTTTAATACAAACTTTTGGCTTATTGTCTCATGGCAATTTTCCATGATATAGGAACATTAATTTTTTTCCCTAATAATCTCATACTTGGCTTGCCTCCCTAAAATGTCATCATTCTAGAAGCTCCCCAAAACCAAAGGTCGATTTTCTTGATTTTGTATGTTCAAACTTCTTGGGTAGAGCCAAGAGTACATTCGAATAAATATCTAATTTAAAGACATAATAGAAGAATTCTAAAACCAGGTTCTACTTGAGATAGATTAGACATTCAAATAGAAATATAAAATACTAGATTGGCACTTAGAGGGATGTTGGAGGCTGTGAATTTGTAGCATCGAGGGTTACAGAGAAAGTGTGGAAGAAGGAGCAATCTTTCTGTCCATCCCTGAGGACACATTGATCTCCGGGTCATCACAGTCAACCTGGAAGAGGGCATTTGAATGAGCAGTCCTTCTGAGGACGAGTCCTACACTCCCCACGAATGAGCTACAAGGTGAACTGGACAGCAGCTTAACTTCCAGCTGAAAGACAACTGTACACCGAAGAGAAAAAGAGCGTGGTGCACGCTGAAATGGTACTGTTAATATATCCAGTGGTTAAATGAAAGCAGAAAACTGAGGGAATGCTTGCTTGCAGTAGAAGGTGAACGGCTTGAAGGAGAGCTGCAGAGGAAAACTTCACAGGTGAGAAGATGCCTTAAGTGAATATTGAAGAGTAATCCGGGCATAGTAGTTAAGAAAAACGGGAAAGCTTTTGAAAAGGCCTTCAAAAAAGAAGAAAGCGGCAGCAGTGTGGTGCACTCTGGGAAACAGGTCTGTGAACCTACAGCACAGTCTCCAGTGCTGGGAATGGCTGGGACTGTCTTCTCAAGGTGTCAGATGGCCACCAGGGGTCATGTCATGGAGAACTGTGGGTACGACGTAAAAGCAGTGGGTAGCCAAAAGTGGCCCGTGCCTGTGGAACTGACAGTCTCGTGTGCAACTGAGATTTACCTCCGAGGAGAATGAAGTGGGTGCCCTGGAGGTGGGAATCCACAGCATGAGTGGAACGCCCTGGGAGAAGGCTTGAGGTGGAACCGGAGACGCAAGGTGGGAACACAGCTGAAAACAGGCAATAAGACCAGCAAAAGCTGCTGAGGGAAGCATCTAATTCAGATCGAATGCGTTCATTTTATTAGGGGGAAAAATGTGTCAAATACAAAGGATACGGAGCATCCAGCAATAGGCATGATTACAATTCTCTTTTCAGGCAGGATTTAGGTCCCAAGTGTCTACTGTAAATCAGCTATGAAGCATTTCCACCACAGCCATATGGCGAGTTCACTCAGAAATGACATGCCTCTGAGGCCCTTAATTAGATGCACCTGACATGGTTTATTTTTCAAATGATCAAGTTTTTTTTTCCCCTGCTAAATGGTCCTACAGGCTGTATATAAGCCATTCTGGAGAAAGTAAGGTGCGCTCGTGTGAATTCCAAACATTTAAACACAGAACAATTTTAGAAGTGTAAATTATCTTTAAAATATTGGGCACTTAATGTATGAAATGTGAATATGTTCAAATAAAATTTGTAGGATACACATTCCATTTACTGGTCAAACTACTAGGGAATTGGTAGCAAAGGAGCTATTGCTCAAATACTTTAAACATCGTTAATCCACAGGCAAAAGAAATCACCATACTGATTTTTTCTATGCTCACAGTTATTTCTTTGTGTACACATTTTTGTAAGCTTTATATTTATGAATATTTTTAAATTCATGGAAACTTTAAGAAGTGATATCTCAGATGTTAATGCCATCCGTTAATGATGATGCACTTGTGAAATTGAGAGATAATCATGGTGAATCACTGTTAAACTCCAGACCTCTAGTCTTCACACACATCCCTTCTCTGTTGCCGTATACCGTCAGGATTCGTGCTGCATTACTTTTTTCTTGATCTTGGCCATTTTGAGTCATGATCAGCTATTTTCTAGAATGTTCCTTAACTTGGACTTGTCTGATGATTCTGTCATGATCAGACTAGAGTTATGGGTTCACAGGATGAAGGCCACAGGGATGAAGTGCCCTTGCTTCTTATCAGGGGCTGTGTAACAGTGTGACTTATCTCTGAGGGTGTTAACTGTAATTACTTGGCTAGGATGGTGGCTGCCATAATTCTCCACTGTAAAGGAGGGGTTTTTTTTTTGTTTTTTTTTGTTTTTTTTTAGTTTACACATTCCATGCTTTAGAGAAAGGAATTAAATGCAACACACCCAATGTGAGGGAAGCGTGTGCACGTCGTGGAGGAGGAAATGTCTCTATCAGTTGTTCAGACTTGTTTGGAGTACTCTGTAAAGTATATTCATCTCTTCTCCCCTTGTATTTAGTTTACAAACATATTCATGTGAACTCATGTCTTTTGCTACCCAGAGTGCTAAAACAAAGTATTGTAAGCTGGGTTAATGATAAACATGATCATTTATGTCTCACAGTTATAGAGTTTGAGAATCTAAGAACATGGTATATGGTGTAGATACACTCAGTGTCCACTGGAGCCCAACCCCTGGCTCATAGACAAGCATCTTTTCATTATCCACCCTATCTTCATATACTACAAAAAGGAAAGGAATCATCCGGGTACTTTTGTCATTCAGATGGTTCCACCCACTTGACTTATTTACCTCACAAAGAACTCTCCTCTAACACCATGTGGGCTTACATAAACTTTCACTCTATAGTGGATACTTAGTTTTTTACTCTGAATTAGCATCCAATCATTATATATATATAAATTATATATATATATATATAAATATTCTTACTGTTATTGCACAAATTGATCTACCTTTGACCATAGAGAATTCCCTTACGATGCTCTTGTTTTGACCAGCCACATAATTACTTTTAACATTTTTCTTACTTTCTAGCTCTATAAGATAGCACTTGGGAGGCTAAAACAGGAGGAATGTGAATTCCAGGTCAGCCTGAGCTACACAGTGAGTCCTCGGGTCTAGAATTTGCATTTCTCCAGAGTCTAGCTCCTTTTGTCTGAGATTAATATTTAACAGTCAACGTGGGCAGCAATTGCTACTTGAGGAATTTGTTTCCCATTGCTTCTCTCGTGTTTTTAAAACAGATCACAACAGTCAGCCTGTCCTGTTATTCTTGCTGCTAAAATCAGTTTTGTGGCTTGAGGATTTATTTATTTATTTATTTATTTATTTATTTATTTATTTATTTATTTATTTATTTATTTAGATATAATTTTCTGGCTCCACCATCGGAAACAAAAGCTCAGTAAGTCTGTAGGTGGGCAGTGGGAGGTGTTCTTGGTATTGATGTTGCTATGTACCCATGCAAGTCAGTACAGAAAATAGTTGGGGAATTACTGTATATATAATTAATCCCAGCCATTTCATAGTGGTATAGAATGAGGCCCAGAGTGGGC
The DNA here is from genome assembly GCA_902168415.1 of Peromyscus melanophrys. Taxonomy (NCBI): domain Eukaryota; kingdom Metazoa; phylum Chordata; class Mammalia; order Rodentia; family Cricetidae; genus Peromyscus; species Peromyscus melanophrys. The sequence goes on along the minus strand of CABHPR010156951.1, from coordinate 46,290 downwards.
AGTACATGCCCAATGCCACACAACAAAGAAAGTGACTGACTTCTTTCCTCTAGTCCACTAGCTATTCCATTGACATACACTCTCAATATGTGTTCATCAACACACTTTGAATAAGTGACTCAGTCCTGACTACTGGGAGCTTTAAAAAGCCTGTGCTCAGACATTCTGGTTTCAGTGATCTCAGGACCATGTTACATACATCTAGATTACTTTTAAAGTCACGAAAAGGGGTCAGGGAGCAGCCAGGGTTAAGAAATTTTTCAAACGAATAAGCCAGTCTTATCTTTCAGAGTGAGCTTCTTCTCTTCTGACGTCTCCAAGTAATGTTTCTTTCTTATTACATAACTTGCCTTCTCGGCATCATCAATTTGTAACACCGACTTTGTGCCACCTAGTAGGAGGATGACAAGATTAGGGACACAAATCAGTTACTGTCCCTTCCTTTCAAGAGCTTAAAATGTATCAGGGAGCCCTTACATGATGCTGATCAGTAGAATGGCAAGTGGAGACAGGTGGGTCAAGAGCTGCACAAAGTCCCAGGAAATGGGCGATGAAGGGATGAGGCCTTGTTGACATTATATGATAATTTGTTGTCTGGCTGAGCAAGCGGTGCCTTACTTCTGAGATTTCACTACCATCCATGAATGGCATTTACCGAAGTTGTAGCTTTTCAGGGAATCTAGAAGTCTTGCCATTTTCTCTGATTAAAAACCCATTAGAATCATGTGTTAGCTAACATGGTTACTGGCCTAGGTCTTGATTAAGCCCCCTCAAGCAGGAGGCTGAGCAAACCATGTTAACAGTGACTCCAGCTGTAGGGAAACTTACGTTATTTTTAGGCATCTTGAGTGAAAATCACTTTGTCCCATCACTGGGCAACGCTTTTATTACTGTTTTTACTGCTGGTAAATTAGATTGCGTGTTGTAGAAATTATGCATAACTAGCCTGTTTTTAATATTTGCTACTGTAATCATTTCTGTAATTATGATTCAGAAGATGTGCTGCAAGCTGTTCTGAGGAAGGCTACTTTACTGAGTTCTAATGATGATATCTACAGAAAATTCTATTCTCAAAGGCCCTGCTAGCAAGCGCCTCCCTGGTGATGTGAGGCAGAGAAGCTTCATCACATGCTGTTAATGAGTTTGATTTATGATGGTAGTGGCTCAATCTGACACATTATTTGGGTGTTTGAATATTTAGATTCAAGCCTTGATTATATCTTTCCTTATCACTTGGGAAAAGAAAGAAACCTGTTAGAATATGAAGCCAATAAGCTTTCTAAAGCGATAGTGTTCACACACCACATTTTCTTGTAAAAACCATCTCTCAGGTGCAAGGTCAAGCCATGCAACTGCATATCAAGAACGAGCTATGTGATGCTGTGTGTTGAATATGGACTGATTATTAGTCAAGTGATGGCTGCCACACTAGCTCTGGGTATTGCCTAACATGGGTCAGTTCGCAGTTTTCCGGAGTTAGGTGATGCCCCGCAGCTGTTGGCTTCCTGCGTGAGCTTCTGCTGTATTGGTTTCTATTCTTCCTGATGCATACTATTATCAGAAGATAAATATGTACGTGGTGTGGAAGCACATCCCTTTTTGTGAATTAAGTCTTGGACATTAGCAGAGAGAGGGTGGCCCATAACAGTGTGAGTCATCAGTTTTCTGGGACTTCCTGTTCCTCAAGTGTGTCCTTTATCCACTGCCTAAATATTATGGTTCGTAGAATCTTCCACATGAACTTTGGGGGAGGAGAATTGGTTCCTTCCTTGTTGATGTTATAAAATTCAGTTATCAGTGGAACTACATGGTAAATTCTTGTGGATTTATATAATTGCATTTCACTAAATGAGTTGAGTCACCTTGCCCAAAATGAAATAGGTCACCTGTGTATGTAATGCATTGTTCCATTCTGCAACATCAGACTATTCATGAGAGGTGAGTGGGCATAAACAGGGGTGCAAGCCTTCAACTAATATTACACAACTATATCATGTATCCTTTTGTTTTTTTCTTTTTTCTCTTAGAGCTATAATTGGCAAATAAAAATGATGTATACTAATGTGTGTACTGATAATTTCAGATAGAGAGATATTGTGAAATGTTTACCACAATGAGTTGACAGCATCTCACATAATGAGACGGTTGATTCCACTATCTACTTGACAGGATGGGAATCCACTTGGGAGACACCTCCCTGGGTATGTTTCCAGAGAGGATTAACTGAAGGGGAGGACCACCCTCATGGTAGACCACACCTTCTGACTTGTTGCCCAGATATAAAGAAGTTGGAGGAAAACAGTAGACCTGCCTTCACTTCCTAACTGAGTGTACCTGCCACTGTGGCTGACATCAGACTCCGGCCTCCCCAGCCTTCCAAAGTACAATGAACAGTGACTCTCCAGGAACCCTCTAGATCTTCAACACTGGATTGGAACTCAGAAATATCCAACTTTGTGGTGTGAGAAACCACCAGATTTCCTGCCTCTTCAGTAGGCAGGTGTCTATTTGGGAACTATTCAGTACCTATGATGTGAGCCAATCTAATAATAATTCATATATATATATATATATATATATTCTGTTCATCTAGACAGCCATTCCCAATTCACAGTTACCTTTTGTGGCTGTGCTTCTGTGTATATATTGGTGGGAACACTTAAGATTTTCTCTCTCAGCAAATTTCAATTATATAATGTGGCATTTTTAACTATAGTCATCACTATGAAAGACAAGCCTCCTTTCTGAGCCCTTTGTCTTACTGGAAAATATACTTAGTATTTGTCGAACCTCATGAAACCTTTTAACTCCAGCTTTACTGTATGAGAGAGCCAGGTAGGCTGAAGTATAGGAGAAGACAGCAGAACAAGTAGGCAGAGAAAAGGAAGCATCTGCAGAAATGCTTTACTACATTCCTGGAGGTGGAGTGCTTCTCTACTGTGGGTTGAATTTACCTGGGACACTGGAGCATGGCTAGCTAAGACTCCTCTCAGCTCAAAGGATGTTTTTTTCCAAAGTAACAGATCAGAAACACTTTGTATCTCCCGGGAACAATTTTACAATCTTAGCTATTTGGTAAGCCTGACAGGTGGCATGCTGTATGTCTATGGCAACATCTAAAAGTCCTGGAGATGAGAGGAAAGAGCTGTGGACACAGGGCAGTCACCTCCTGACAAGTCCCATTGAAGTTTGAAAAACTTTTAAAACTCTCATCTGTCCTTCTGGCCGTCTACTTTTCTCTCTGGGCCTCTTTCATCATATTCTGAACACTAACCTGTGACCTGGTTTCTGATCTTTTCTGCTGTTCACTCACCTACATTTTCTGTTTCTCTCTTCCTCTCTGTTCCTCTCCATTTCCCTCCATTTGCTTGAGTAAACTTTTGTTTGAGATCAGAGAAAAAGATGAAAGCGCAGAGCATTTTTTTTTTCTTCATAACTACTAAGGATGACATCCAACCAAAGAAATGTTAAAGGAAAATAAATTTTAAGTGAGATACCATTTTCAAAGAACACCTCGATATCTTTACATATGACACTCTTTTTCTCTTCTTGCAGCTTTGAGACATGTTGACAAAAATATTGACCCAACTGAAGCAGAGATAATTGGTGAAATCCATTTGCAGGCATCTCCCTTCAAATTCTCTGCTGTAAATACGGTGTTAAGAACAGTGGTATCTTTTTGTCTTTCTTGATTTTTTGTGTTGCTCATCAGTTTTCTGTCTGCTTATCCATAGCTAAAACTAAAAATGTTCCATGAGTTAGGTCAATGACATCATTCAAACACTGTCACCTAGGTAGTGGAATAATTACCATAGCAACAGAGCCTTTATCTTTCAGTACCCACAACATTTTGACAGATGGGAAAGAGTAAAGATTTAAAGCAGGACATAAATGTATTACATCTTACTGGCCAAAGTTGTAGCAATATCTTACAAATCACTACATTTCACAAAGCTTAAATTGAATGTGAGGTGCATATAATGCTATTTACCTGAGGTTAACTTTGCTTTTGTGCAAAAGGATATTCTCTTCTTTGAAAACCTGAAATTAGATCATTAATGGAAGATATATTAATAATAGCATGTTTAAAATATTATAAAATTTTATGACATTGTAAAGGCTATTGCAGAATTATCCTGCTAACCTGATCAATTAAATGTCTCTGATTCTTGCATGTATAACCTGAATCTTATGGAAAAATTTAAGAAATACTCTCCTTGAATTTTTTAATGCATGTGTGTATGTGTCTAGCATGCATATGTACATGTGTTTATGGGGATGTGTGCTCCTGTGTCCTGTGTGCACCCGTGTGTGTAAAGAGGGACTGATGGGGTTGTCTTCCTCTAGTGCTCTGCCCTTCCTATTTTGAGACAGGATCCCTTACAGAAACTGCTTTGCCAGAACTGCTGGCCAGCATGCTCCCCTGGTCCACTTGTCTCCCCTCTACACTATTTTCACAGTACCCCGGCATTGGAGTTACAGGTGCATGTCAACATGCCTGGCCTCGAAGTGGGAGCTAAGAATCCAAATTTAGGAAAGCACTTAACCCACTGAGCCATCCTCTCAGCTCCTCTTCCATTTATGAATTCGTAAGACTTAGCTGACTTACATCTGGACCATGTCTATGTGTTTGTATTGTGTGCACGTGTGTGCATGTAGTTTTCTTCATAGACAAGGTAAACCCAATGTGCATTTTCAGGGGGACTTGTTATCACATAACTGATTTTACCTCCTAGTTAAAGAAAAGGAAGGCCAAAAGGTCACTTACATATTTTTCTGCTGCCACCCAAACAATAAAACAAAACATGATAATCAATTTAATTTTTCACCCTTAATTGACTCATCTCTGAGGAAATTACTACTTAATAGGAGAAGTAGGCCCTGTAAATTATCTTTTGTTGAATAAACCTCAAAGCATTCAGTGTACCACAGCGGGATAGCAATTTGAATAAAAACAATGCTTAATGACAATATGTCCTTGGTTTTTCCAGTGACTGAACATTAACTTTACCAATAAGATCATCTCAATTATAAAAAGAATCATTTCTCCTAATAAGTAATAGGTGTATACACATATCCACATAGTCATTTACCAAGCAAGGGATAGTCTCAATATCCAATCAAGGTTTTGAAAATACTATTGGAATATATTAATTGGACAGTATTTGTAAACAGCACTCATTCATCTCTAAGATCTTTAGTGTTGTCTAGTTCACTGAAACTAACCTAGCAACCTAGAAGGTGATTATTTCATTCAGGATTTTTCTAGCATAAAGCCAAGCAGAGAACCCAAATCCCATCCACACACTTATTCTTAAACAGAAAATACTGCTGTGGCATATTCTTTCAGTCATAGTCAAAAATCTCATTGTCTCCTTTGGTTTTCTCTCAGAACAGAAATTCATGAAAACTCATGATGATGCAATTGCTTTGTGTGTGTGTGTATGTGTGTATGCGCACATGTGCGTGTGTTTGTGTGTGTGTGTGTGTATGTGTGTGTTTGTGTGTGTGCGCAGGCAAGACCATTTTAATTCTCTGGTGCCCTTCACTAATTGAATGAGAAAGTCTCTATTTACTCAGACAAGAAAATTAAAGATTATTTCATTCATAGAGGGCAAAGCAATCCCAAAAGTAGTCATGAGCACATTGTAAAAATTAATCATTCCTCAAGAGGTTACCTGTACAAATGGACAGTCTTTCACCCTATGTTGACCTTGCTACAGGCTATCAAAAGCTAGAACATAGAGTTTAAAGAGACAGAGATGTATTTGAGTATTTGAAGTAACAGCTTCCTAATGACGAGACACTTCAGGTATCTTGTCATAAGGAAATTAGAAAGTTAGAAGAAGAATATCTACTTAGGATTATTTGAAAATTATTTAATTTACAATTGATATAAAGTACCCGATAGAGACTTAGTACAATGTAGGTATCAGCAAACACTAACAGTTCATATGTATTTATTCTATTTTCCCAATACCACGGCTCTGTGATTAGAGTTAAACCTGGGTTGAGTTGAAGGAGGAAATGATCAATTTAAATCCAGTCTGAACCACTCATCTCAAGGGAAGTGGAAACAATGGAGGGTTAATGAGCTAATATATGTGGTAGCCCCCTGGAGAGATGCTCAAATGAGCCCCCTCAAGCTTATTATCTCAAGGATGTATGAGACATTTGAAATGCCAAAAAGGAATTATATTTTCAATGAAAATCTCCATGTAGTGTTTCTCTCATTGGGGAAGAAGGAGACTCATCATAGTTACCACATTAAGATGAGTGAAAGAGGCCCCAGGACAACACGGGAACCCTGCATTGCCTTCCGCTGGTCTTTCCAGAAAGCAGCAGTCACTGCCTGTTTCTGCTTAGTGAAGTAGAGAACTACATTTGACAGCACATGCAGGTCTTCAGGTAGGGAGCCAAAAGAGTATCATCTCTGGGTCAGATGAGCATGCAACAGCAGAAACAAGTCTGCTCTCCTTGTAAGATCCTAGGACAGGAAAGCCTGATGGTGAGACCCAGCGCAAAGATTTTGGTGGTCAAATCTCAGGCTTTGAGGAAAGAAGTAAAAACCGGCCAAGGCGAACAAGTTGTTGCAGAATTTGGTTAAGTATGCGTGAGATACCAAGGGAGAGGCTTTAGTAGCACATTGTGAGATGCCCCTCAAATTGCTTTATGATTGTGCTGTCAACTCCTGTCTGTCAGAACAATCAGATGTCTTACATAGAATGACAAGGCAACATCCCGTTTGCGTTCATCTACAAGCAGGTCTGTCCCCTATCCAAGCAGAATGTTTTGGTTATGGCTTGTAGAGTCTGACCATTTGGGTTCCTCTGTAGGATAACACAGCCTCTGCCTCCCCATCCTCCATTACATTTCTCTGCACAGAATGTGGATGAGGCACCCATTGATTGTGCCCATTCTTAGATACAAATGCTCCCAACAAAGGCAGAGCATCTAAGGAGCTCTGTGGTATAAAAGAAGTAGCAATCTAGATGACAAGGAGGCCCAAGGGTGATATTTGGATCTCTCTGCAAAGGGGAAATAGAAGAGATTTTGTGAGTGGACTGGGTGGGGAGAGCAAGGGATGGGAATATGAAGGATCAGGTGGGGGTGGGCAGAGTACTGAAAGAGCCTACTGGAAAAAGGGGGGTATGTTGGGGTCAGATAGAAAACCTGTTGCAAGGGAAACTCCCAGGAATCTACAAGGATGACCCCAGCTAAGACTCCTAGCAACAGTGGATAAGTAGCCTGAACTGGCCATCTCCTGTAACCAGGCAAGACTTCCAGTGAAGGGAGTGGGAAACCAACCCAGCCTCATAACCTTCGACCTACAGTCTGTCCTGCTTATGGAATATTCTGGGTTAAAGGTGGCACAGACATTGTGGGAGTGGTCAACCAATGACTGGCCCAGCCTGAGACCATGCCATAAGAATGAGCCCACCCCTGACACTATGTGAAGTGCCAGGACCCAGAGACTGGATGACCCGGAGACCTGGGTCTCGGCCAGGACCTAGAGACCTAGACCAGGAAGCCTGCATGAGACTGACCTAGGCCCTCTGCACATATCTGATGGGTTGTGTAGCTTGGTCTTTTTGTGGGTGGGGCTCCTAGTAGTGGGAACAGGGGCTGTATCTGACTCCTTCACTTGCTTTTGGGACGCCCTATTCCTCATACTGGGTCACCTTGCCCAGCCTTAATAGAAGTCAAATGCTGTGGATGATTGATTGATAAATAAAAAAACACTGATTGGCCAGTAGCCAGGCAGGAAGTATAGGCGGGACTAATAGAGAGGAGAATTGAGAGAACAGGAAGGTGGGGAGGAGGAGACGCCAGCCTGCCATCCTGGGAACATGATGTAAAGACAGCAGGTAAAGCCACGGAACATGTGGCGACATATAGATTAACAGAAATGGGCTGAGTATAAGAGTAAGAGCTAGAAAATGGTAAGCCTGAGCTAATTGCCGAGCAGTTTAAATAATATAAGTGTCTGTATGTTTATTTTATAAGTGGGCTACGGGACTGCCGGGGCTTGGTGGGACCCAGAGAGAAAAACTCTAGTTACAGTCAAAGTGCTTAATCTTACTACAACTTGATATGCCATGTTTTGTCAATATCCATGGGAGGCTGCCCTTTTCTGAATAGAAAAGGAGGAGGAATGGATGGTAGGAAGGCAGAGGGGAGGTGTGGAGAGGGACTGGGAGGAGAGGAGGGATCGGAAACTTCAGTAGGGATGTAAAATTAATTAATTAATTAACATAAAAAAGAAGTAGCAATCTAACCAGTGTGCAACAGGCATGGAAGGAATGTCAAGGCAGGAAGAGCAAAAGTTCAAGGCTAACCTCAGGTAGTATAAACTGAGTTTGAAACCAGCCCATGTTACATGAGACTGTCTCAAGAGTAAAAGTAAGTATTGATAGAAAAGATGAAAATAATTGTAATTAATGTCACCAGAGAAAGAATAAACATGAAATAAGAAATAAAAAATATACTAGAAACAAGTGGGCAATTACAACAACAGAAATACCACTACATTAGAAATACTTTAATAGATTGTTTAGATAATAAAGTCCAGTCACATCTCAAGAAATTAAAAATTGTTAGAGCAGGAGCAACTGCAAAAGAGAATGAGAGAAAGAAATAGCACAGTGTTACAGAATTGTTATTGGAAATTCGGTCTCCAACTGAAAAATAATATATTCTGAAAGAGAAAGTAGAGAGAATGGTAGAATGAATAAGTCAGAATATTGCTTAGAATTGAGGGACTGGGGTTTCTCCCTTGAAAGGGCACTTTTTCCAGTGTCATGAATAAAACAAACAAACAAACAAAACAATAAAATTCCCACTAAGATATATCATCTTGAAATCTCAGAAATCTCTAAATAAAATGAAAAGTCTAAATTATTCTGGAGGAATAAAATAAGTTACAAAGGAAGAGAATTAAAATTTGCACCATGTCTATAGTACTTGGTAGCTGAGCAAGCATGGCGGCTCATACCTGTAATCCTAGCATTCCAGAGGCTAAAGCGGGATTGCTGTGAGTTCTAGGATAGCCTGTTCTACAGTATGAGACTCTGTCTTGAAGTAATAAAAACAGACAATGCATGTGCTGATCCTCACATATATACCAGAAGAGGTCATGGTGAAGTTCAGGGGTCAAGGAGAACTGTCAGAAATCCACTTTCAACACCTCCCCTACATGTCAGCACCCCAAAAACACCTAGGCTACAGAGAACAAGGGTGCCTACAACCCCAATCCCAGACACCAAGAGGAGTGTGCTAAAGCCAAGGGATCTGAGGACCTTTCATATAGCATGAATCCTAATTGGTCTTAATAATGAAAACCCGGAGTTAGATATCGGGGTAAATTCTGAAAGATCAGAGAGACAAAAGAGCAAGGCACAGCCACCACCTCTTACCTCGCCAACTCCTCAGCCTGAAAGAAACTGAGCTCCTGTCTCCTCCCAACTTATGTTCCTCTCTCTGCCCCACCAAATCACTTCCTGTCTCCACTTCCCTGGTGCTGGGATTGAAGGCGTGTGCCACCACTGCCTGGCCTCTGTGGCTAACTAGTGGCTTAGCTCCACACTCGGATCTTCAGGCAAGCTTTATTTGTTAAATCACAAAGCATCAACACACTTCCAGCTCAGTGAGGTTGCAGCAGCCACTCACTGCATGGGCATAATTCTTTTCATCATTATTTCCTCATTGAATGCCCTGACTTAACTGTGGCATAGGTGCCTCGTGGTGCTTTCGCTTTTCTTTGTACAGTGCTCATTTGGGTTGCAAGACTGTTGTTTAGTTTTCCATGCTCACTTTACAGTAGGGCATTCCTCACTCTACTGCCCACCCACATCTCACGTACTCCCCTCCTATTCCTAAGTCTTTTCGTCTTCCTCTCACCCCTGTTCCCTCCTCTTTGGACCTCTTGATTGTACCCCACCATTGACTTAGTCTCTAAAATCTATGGACCCTAACGTTATCCCAACTTTCCCCTCTCAGATAATTTACTCACTTCAATTTTCTTTCTTTTCAGAGTTGAACCAGTATTGAATCCTTATCCTTACCCACTCTACTGCTCTCCAAATCTACACTTTCTTGTATTGTTTATTCTTCAAAAGTTATTGAAGTCAAAGAAATGAGTACTATTAACTGGCAAGCAAGAGATTTATATAAGGATAGTATCAAGGAGCTGTTGTTGCTCTCCCAGTTAATATCTTGCTTGGGAAATAATATAGACCTTGTAGGCACCCTGAGATCCTGGACTGAGGAATTATTTTCTGAAAAATACACTAAACTCTAACATATCTAAGTTCCATTCAAACATCACAAATACTTCAGCTGAAGGAATATATCTCATAAACAAACAAACAAACAACAATAAAAACCAAAGCAACAGAACATCAGATGTACAAATCCCACTGCAGCAATCCTAGAAACACGAGGAACCAAGACAACGTAAGTCCTCCAGAAAGTATTAACCCTACAGTAATGGCATCTAGTGAGAGTTTGTTAAATGAAATCCTGGAGAACTCAAACGGATGATTATAAACGTGTTCAAAGACACAAACAGCAGAAAGAAAAAAAGAAGAAGATGAGAAGCTTCAAAGAGGAATTTAACAAAGAGATAAAAACACTGAAGAAAACCAATCTGACATGTTAGAAATAAAAAACATAGGAAGTCAAACGAAAAGCTCTGAGGAAAGTCTCAGCAATTTAATGGATCAAGGAGAGGACAGAAGACCTGTCTGGGAAGACAAGGTGGAGGAACTGAAACAGTCCAACAGAGACATCAGGGGTTCTACCTTGAGCTGGACCATGCATGTTATAACATCCCCCCGCTGGGAATAAGAGCCCACCGGTGCAAGAGAGGCCTAACCGATGTGGCAGGAATCAGCTGCTCTCTGATTGGATTAGAAACCTGTTCCAGAGGAGGGAATTGATGCTAGGTACCGTAAACTCCATCAAAAGCCCCTGACTGGTTAGATCGTAGCCCAATCTACTGCTGGTTTGCTAAGTGGTCATGTTATCAAACTGGTGTCTAAATATTTATGTCTGTGCCCACAGATTTGTGCTGCGTTCAATTTCCGTCATAGAATTGTCTGATAGAAGTGGGCAGCAGTCAATATAGAGGCTCACAATGACAGTAAAAGTAAATGACAGAGTGCTCAGTCCTAAATGGGACATTTGCATCAATCTTGTGACCATGTTTGGGGAACATCCCAGAAGAAGAACCAGAAACCATGTAAGAGCCAGAAGATAGGAGTGCTGAGCTCAAGGGATGTCCGCATGGATTAGGGAGGGGCTCATGAACTCCCGCCCCTATCCAAGGAGCTATTGGCTGCTGGTGGAGGAAGAGTCATTTTCCCCCAATGGTGTGACTGCTGATAGGTTCCTCATTCTCCAGCAGATGGTCCCATACTCATATGCATAAGGGAAGCACTAATTGGACTTAGAAGGTTATTTTAAAAAGGTAAGAAGAGGGCATGGATTTGGAAGGGGGATGTGGGTAGAGGGGAGTCCAGGGGGAGATGGAAAAAGGTGCAGGTGGACATAATAAAAATATATTGTATACATGTATGACATTCTCAAATAACAGATACTTTCAATAAAAATAAAGTTAAATAAAATAATAACATTTTCTAACTTGTATGATGATGATTTATTTGTATTTGTATTCAAAAGAAGAGGCTCAAACACTTAAAGAAAAATACAAAAGGAAATTATTATAGGACTCAAGAATCTGAAGGAAGAGAGAGAGAGACAGACAGAGACAGAGAGGAGTCCCATGGTAAGGATGAATGGAAGAGGCCGGCTATCAGCTATGGATCAGACTGAGAGAGCAAATAGACATAATAGAAAGAGGGAATGGGAAACTCCTGAAGGGATGAGCTAAAAGAACAAAGAAAAATAGAAGAACTGAGAGCTTCCTTGGGCTATGGTCATATTAATGAGGATTAATACATTTTACATCTAAGGTGATTATTTTAAAAGGGTACAATGGTGACATGAACACATGGTACTGGGGAATTTGTATGAATGAAGTGGAAATACTGGAGGGGGATATTTGAGGAAATAACAGTATGTGCTTTCCACTGATGTGACTGGAAAATTTGGCTTCTGAATCCTTTAGAAATAATTTCCAAGTAACTATGGATTATTTGTATATCCAAAGGAAAAGAATGGAATTTACTGTGGCAAGTTTTCTCAGTAATTCCTTCAAGGGAGTCTGGGAAGGGCGGTAATGAACTCACAGGGATAGAGCTGCCTGAAGTGCCATCAAACTGAGAGGAATACTGAAGGGTCTTGGGCACTGAAAATAGAAAGAGTGAGAATTCATTAATTATTTTAAGACTAATTTGACATTGATACCTAACTAGACAAGAAGAGTACTACAGAGAAAAATTACAGGCTGGTATCCCTCAGGAATCTTAGCACAAAACGCCCAAACAAAATATTCACCACTGAAACTAGGGATACATTTGAAGATCAGTATAAATAACCTCTATGTTGGGTTTATCTTGAGAACACAGAACCGCCTTTAGATTTTAAAAAATAATAGAATTTATCATTTAAACAGATTAAAGGCGAAAATCCAAATTATCATCTCAATAGCTACTTAAAAATCATTCAACAGAATTCAGCATTAATTCGTGACTTAAAAACCTTTAGGGAATTACTAAGAGAAAATTTCTTTTCCTAATGAAATGTGTCTACAGATCTCAAAGTCAAATCATGATAATACACACTATAAGAAGCATTCCTCCCGATAGCAAACACAAGACAAAGAACCCTGGTCTCACAGTTTCCATTCTAAAATGAGAAAGGTTTCCTTTCCAGTGTAGTTTTTCAAAAGATATAATTAAGAATACATATTCTGGAGTGAAAGAAACAAAATGTCATTATTTGCAGACATTATTATGGTTACCTACATAGAAAACTAAGAGAATCTGCAGGCAAATGATGAGAATTAATGAGAAACCAGCAGGTATATAAGACTCATATAAAAATAAATTGCATTTTTATACAGAAGCAGTAACAGTAAGTATATTTGAAGTAGGTGTCTGTCATTAGTACAGATATAAAAGAATCCCAAGATTAAGTATAAACAGAGAGGCTCATGATTTTATGGAGAAAATTATAAAACGTTATTACTATTTGAAAGATATTAAAGATGACCCACATAAAAGGGAATAGCATGTTCATTAGTAGTTTCAATGTATAGCATAGAAAATCTCATTAAAATTATCTGTACATACAGTGACAAACCAAAGAGATCACAACAGGGACTTTAATGAAATTTGAAAGGCTTTTTTAACATTAATTTAAGGAAAAGAATGTCAAAATTATTAAGACATTGCTGAAGAAGTAAAAAATGGGTGTCTTAGTTAGGGGCCCTATTGCTTGAAGAGACACCATGACCATGGCAACTCTTAGAAAGGAAAGCATTTAATTGGGGTTGCCTTACAGTTTCAGAGGGTCAGTCCATTATTGTCATGGCTGGAAGCAAGGCAGCATGCAGGCAGACATGGTGTTAGAGAGGTAGCTGAGAGTTCTACATCTTCATCCACAGGCAGCAGGAAGTAAACTGTCCCACACTGGGCATAGCTTGAGCATATATGAGACCTCAAAGCCTGCCCCAACAGTGGCACACTTCCTCCAACAAGACCTCACCTCCTGATAAGATCACTCCCTGTAGACCAAGCATTCAAACACATAGATCTATGGAGGCCATACCTATTCAAACCACCACAAGGGGATTGGCCCTATAATAATCTTATAAATGAGACTTAATTAAGACAAAGTATTGTTATAGGAGCAGATTAATAAACAAATAGAATAGAAAGTCTACAAAGGCATACAGTAGGAAATTGGGTATTTGAAATAATTGAAATTGC
>CABHPR010156951.1:4425-24371 GCA_902168415.1 Peromyscus melanophrys | reverse complement strand
TTTTTTTTTTTTTTTTTGGTTTTTCGAGACAGGGTTTCTCTGTATAGCTTTGTGCCTTTCCTGGAACTCGCTTTGTAGACCAGGCTGGCCTCGAACTCACAGAGCTCCGCCTGCCTCTGCCTCCCTAGTGCTGGCATTAAAGGCTTGCGCCACCACTGCCCGGCTTCTAGTTAGGATTTCTATTGCTGTGAAGAGACACCATGACCATGGCAACTCTTAAAATGGAAAACATTTAATTGGGGCTGGATTACAGTTTCAGAGGTTAATTCCATTATCATCATGGTGGGACATGGCAGCGTGCAGGCAGACATGGTGCTAGAGAAGGAGCAAAGCATTCTATATCTTGATCTGCAGGTAGCAGAGGGAGACTGTGTATCACACTGAACATGGCTTGAGCAAAGGAGAAATCAAAGCCCAAGGCCAAAGTGCCACACTTCCTCTAAAAAGGCCATACCTCCTAATAGTGCCACTCCCTGTAGGACAAGCATTCAAACACAAGTACATGGAGGCCATACCTATTCAAACCACCAAACCTTGTATCATGGCTTTAAGAACTTATTAGCGAAGTTTGCTGTAAGCCATCATTTCCTGTGCCCTTGTGATGAATCTCAATCCCTTTGAGGAAACGGTCTGTGGTTCCTGACTTCTCTGTATGTGGATATTACAATCCTCTTGACTGTTCTACTGTTGAGTTGAAAACCTAGTTATTTCCAACACGATTGCTAATGGTATTCTCTGAAGTTTTTACATTCCATATAGTGCCCAGCAGGATTTGATGGGGCCTTAATATGGAGATTGTAGACCTTTGGACTTGTGGACCAGTGCTTCAGCTACCAACAAGTGCCAAAAGTTCACTGACTGTAGAGAAAGTAGCACAAAACCCTATGCTATTTCCCCACAGCACTGATCATTTAATATGTGCACTATTTAACCAAACCACAGAAGAAAAATAAGATGATGTCCTCTTAATGTATTCTTACTAAATCAGGAATCTGATTATACGTATAGCAAAGATGCACATGAACTTATCATGTTGGGCAGGGGTTGTAGCTCCCTTGGTAGTGCATTTACCTACTGTACACAAAGCCCTGGGCTATCTCTTTAGCACTATATAAACCAGCTATGGTGATGGGCCCCTGCAATCTCAGCACTCTGAAGTGGAAACAGAAGGCTTAGAAGTTTAAGGTCAACCATTACTATAAAGTGAATTCAAGGCAAGACTTGGCTATACATGAGATCCTGTCTCAATGAAATAATAATATGATGATAATAAATGAGAAAAGAAGAGATGATGAAAATTTTAATAAGTTCCAAGGAGTTTAATTAATGAGTTTTCAGAGTCAGTATAGGTTTTATGGAGTGTTTGATCAATTAATGCATTCATATTTTCCTCTACTTACTTACTAAGATGAATTCTTGCTGTATGTCAGTCAGTGAGTTAACCATGAATACACCTAAATTATAGAGTTATGTTGCCACAATTAAGCTTGGGTTTCATGATATTCAAGCAATATGTGCATCAACAAGTTTCTTATTCCTTCACACTTAGTTTCCCACCTGTCAAGTGATGTTGAGCCCAATAACTGTGTACTTTAACTTGAGGTCACAACCAACTAAGCCATGGTGTTAATCATGTGGGTGGTGTTTAGAAGTATTTACTAAATATTGATAATATCGTCATCATCGTCATTGTCATTATCATTGTGGCTTTGGACTTTCTGTGGTTATATCTACTTATTTCTCTAAATGTTGTATTAATAGGTCATATCACCAAAACTAAATTGTAAAATCATCTGATTATTGGCCTTTCTATAGTGATAACTATACCTACAGTTTCAGTTAGCCATATACAAATTCTGTCATATATGTTGGATATTAAAATGATTAATGATATTAATGAGGATCAATAAAAATGAGGAAAGCAAATGACATTTACTCAGAGCTTTAGATAACCAGAGCTAACTACTATTACTTGGATTTCAACAGACTTGAAGGCAAGGGAAGAGCAGCAGACTTTCATAGGTGTAACCTGGGAGTGAGATTAAAGCATTCCAAGTGACTGCTTGCAGCAGCAAATTTTACTTTCCCTGGTTAGTACTAAATTAACTAGAAACAGGGACAGAAAATAGGGAAGCAGACAGTTATTGATCAAGTCCTGATTATTTTGAGGCAATTGTTGTAGGGTTATTGTTTTGTCTTCAGGATTGTTATGTAAGCTCTCAGTCTGGTTTATGGCATGTTGACTTCCTAGGCTAATAATAGATAATGGGTTGGGTTTTGAGGGTCATTGCTATAGGCTTGGGGGTCATGTTATATTTTTAAACATGGTCAAGCTATTGTCCATTTGCACAATTCCCTATGGGCTTAAGATCTGGAGGTGGAGATCTCAGGAAACTTGAGACCTGGATCACACTGGTAGATCTCTCTATGCCTTACTACATTAAGGCTAACATAGTCATAGAAACCATAACATATATCAGCTTTGAGGATTTTTTATAACTAAGAAGTTCATCTACAAACATACCTTGAACTGCTTGCCCGATATGACTATTGTATGGTCAAAACAGAACAACTCAAGGGTATAATTTGCAGAATCTGTAAAATCATGGCAGCAGGAGTGATGTCAGCATTTTGTACCAATATATATGCTACAGTCATTTAAACCATTGTAGTACCCTTTGTAGATGTAACCAACTGCCTTATTAAATAAGAGACACAGAGCCAATGTAAAGATGAAAGCCAAAGAGGTCAGAGCTAAGAGTCTTACCCGCTTTTCCGCCAGCTAGCCTCTCCCGCCAAGAGACCTCTCCGAAAAAGGACTACTTCCTGTGCGTTTGCTTTTAAATAAGAGTTCTGTTCTTCCTTCTCATTGGTTGTAAACTCAACTACGTGACTGCCTCGTCACTACCTCTCTGTACAGACCTCCAAGTCTTCTATGGTTGGTATTGAGATTAAGGGCGTGTGTCTCCAATGCTGGCTGTATCCTTGAACACACAGAGATCTTCCTAGTTTTGCCTGCCGAGTGCTAGGATTAAAGGCGTGCACCACCACCGCCCTGGCTTTCGCTATGGCTTGCTGATAGCTCTGACCCCTAGGCAACTTTATTTATTAACATACAAATAAAATCACATTTCAGTACAAATAGAATACCACTATAACCCTTTCTCAAAAGAACAAGCTATGTTTCCATATAGGCCATGGAGATTCTCAAGGCTTTTCTTGTTTCCTTCTTTGTGATCTTGAAATGCATTACAGTGGGGAAAGTGACCCTCTTTGCTCATCAAATGAGCTTGGCGCATGAGACCTAATTGTCTCTGCTTCCACTGAAGACATAGTTGACTTAGTGTGAGCAAAGATCTTAAACATGTTTAGACAATTTTTGTCTCACCCCTTGTTTCTGTGATTGTCTTGAGAAGTGTTTGTCACAACAGACCTTGTCCCTTTAGACCAGTGGTTCTCAACCTTCCTAACGCTGCAACTCTTTGATACAGTTCCTCATGTTGTGATGACCCCCAACTAGAACATTATTTGCTACTTCATAACTATAATTTTGCTACTGTCATGAATCATAATGTAAATATCTGATATTTGACCCCTGTAAAAAGGTCATTCAACCCCCAAGGGGTTGCAACCCACAAGTTAAGAACTGTTATTCAAATCTTAGATGGTCTTTTAGTTAAAAACAAAACAAAACAAACAAACAAAAAAAAACCCAGAGTCAGATATCAGGGTGAAAGGTGAAAGAGAGTGAGTTACTGTTTTCTCATGCCTTACATACCTTTCTCTACCCTGCCATATTACTTCCTGGGATTAAAGGCCTGTGTGCTTTCCAAACAAAGGCCTGAGATCTTAAGTCTTGGGATTAAAGGTGTGTGCCACCATTGCCTGACCTCTATGTCAAATCTAGTGGCTGGCTCTGTCCTCTGATCCTCAGGCAAGGTTATTAGGGTACACAATATATCACCACAGAGAACCGTGGCTTTAACCTAAGACCATGAACAAGTTATGTGATGTTATACCTAAGTATGACCAGAATCTAGGCTAGTCTGACAGAATATGTCAGTTGTTCTCATATCTGGAGGAAATATAAACACTCATTTTTATAAGGCAATAGGTTCAGGGAGTAGTTTACTATGTAACATTATTGCAATGGTAATAGGTAATAGAGAAGAAAAACAGGTTAAATCTTTCACCAACAACTTCATCATCACTGGATTAAAAATAAGTTGCTTGTCTAAAACTAGAGGGGAATGCAAAGCAGCTGAGACAAAGAGTAATAGTGTTTGGGGGGAGGCAAAAGTGGCTGAGGAAGTCAGGGCTCCATGTCAAAGTGCTATGTTAGTTGGGGATGTGCAAGGATATGGTTGTTAACACTGGCACATAGTAAAAGGAATTATATTTAAAGAGATTGAAGGAAGCATGTGAAGAGTGAATTTCATGCCATCAGTGGGAATATGGCAAGTGAAAGAGTTAATTTCTCTCCCTAAAGCAAATATTTCCTAGCAGTGTGCAGAAATCTGTGCAAAGAAGGAAAAAATAATTCAGGACTAATAATAATCAGTCAGTAAAACATACACCTTTCAAAAAAACTCATAATTTCATGGAAAAAAAATCAACTATCTGAAGCATGCTGGTGGTTAAGATTTAATATTTATGACTACTCAAGCCAGGTCTTTAGAAATACTGTACATATTCAAATTGATTCCCCAGTACAAGATTGAAATTTAATTCCATGCAACTCCTGATGATTTGTTTAGAACATAGGCCTTTGCAGTGAATTCTGTAAGCATGTGCAGCAAAACCTTCCTATGTTTCTGGCAGTCACAGATAGGTATAACTTCTGAATGACACATCAGGATATATGCAGACAGAAACATTATTTTCTTGGCAATGCAGAACCCTGAAATGTGTTCTGCACCAGGCAAAGTACACAGTATTATTACTAATTATCTTCACTCATCAGAAATCTTTAGATTTCAGAAAGTACCCTGTTTCACCAGTGGGTGAGCCTGCCTCTACTCTGACCAATCCTAATTTAGTGTGTTTCTTTCAACTCTCACTTTTGTTTGTCAAAGCAATGGGCTTACAGGATTCTCTGTCAGCAGAAGGTAGGACTTATGATAAAATAAAAAGATTCTCTTAATTTACTCTTCTGCTTTGAAAAGGAACACAAAAGTGAAAATAGTTGGGCTGGTGAGATGCTCCTGTGGGTAAACACACTTGCCAAGGAAGCCTAGAGAACACAGACACAGGTTCAGTTCCTGAACCCCATGAAACTGGAAGAGAAGCAACTCCACAAAGTCATCCTCTGACCCACACTCACAGCCACACACCTGTGCACATGAACCATTGCACTCCCACATACACACACAATAATAATTAAATGTTTTAAAAGTGAGAAACTATGAAGGTAAAACACCACACAGATGAGTTGTAAGCAGTCATGGAAAACAGAAACATACTGACCCAAAACTCAAAGTACCAAAAAAATTCTTTCTCATCTCCCAATAGTGGGGCCTCTTTGGCCACACCATTTCTTTCCGTCTCATGTTTTCTGGAAAAGACTATATAAAACAGATCTATGCAACAGTTTCAATGACCGGTCAGAAAAATAATGTGTTTCACCTCCATTCAGGGCAATTTGAGCTTTAAGACAAATTACTGTTCTAAAACACAGAGAACGAAGCCGGATTAGCTGAACTGCAAGTGACCTTGAAGAGCTGCGGGACTGAATGCTCCAAGTGACACACGGAGGGCAGGACAGACTTTCCATGAGGTGGTCACCCACAGAATCCACCCTGGCTGAGCAGCCCTGACAGCTGTAGAGCTCACTGCCGTGACTTCTCAGAAACACTGATAAAAGCAGATGAAGCTTAGGCCTTAAACTCGGAGGTTTTAAGCTGGGACATCTAGATAATTGTATTGAAATACTCTCCTCCACCATTGTGTAGTCCATCTTTTTAGAGGGAAGAATGTTGTTAGCCATCTCAGAATTCCAAGGTTCCTGTAACATCCAGGAATGCTATGGCCATGAGGTCATTTATATTGGCCCCACATGACTAAGAAATGAGTGAGGCCCATTATTTGTCCATGTTATGCTAACTTGATTTTGTTTTCCATTCTCTGCCTCCATGTCCTGATTATTTTCACTAATGGGAATATATATTTGAAGAACACAGAACAATATATCTGCTCCTATATTTATAACATATGTAAACTTTTGAAAGATGAAAAAACAGAAGAAGGACATAATAATGGCCCACGAATCCCTGAACAAAAATGTTTGATTTTTAGGAAACTTAAATGAGGCCTTACAAATTCAGAAATGCATAAGTACACAAGGTATAAATCTCTTACTTTTCTAAAAATTAACAGTTATTGGCAGTATTTCATAAGTGTATATACATACATGTATATACACATATTTAATAATTTTTTTATGTACCATGACAAGCATGATTTTATACATGAATTATTTGTTCAAGTTACAGAACCTGCTTGCATGTATGCATGTTATATGTAAAATGTTTACATTAATTTATTTATTGAGGGGGCTGGGCATGCCACAGTGCTTGTGTAGAAACAAGAGGACACTTGGAAGAGTTGGTTCTGTCCTTCCACCATGTGGATCCCGTGGACTGAACTCAAGTAACCAGGTTTGGCAGTGTGCTTCTTCATCCACTGAGCCATTCACCAACCTTCGTATGTTTTAAAATCAATGCATAATCTGTCATTGTATAGTTTTTTCCCCCATGGATTTTCACTTAGGTTGTTTTCAGATTTTATGATACATAAATATTTAGGTTGTCGTTGTACATATTACCAAACTGAATATCCTTATTCATGTATTTTTGGATAGTTTGTAAAACACGTTGCACTTACTCCATTTGCTGTAGAAGCCTGTATCCAAGGATATAAGGATCAAATGTCCCCAAAGTATTATCAAAATAGTTTCTGAGACAGTTTCAACAGTTTAGATGCCTATGAACTCTATAAACTTCCTTCTTTAAAATTTTGTAAACTTTTGACACTTTTAAATGGTGTGTGTGTGTGTGTGTGTGTGTGTGTGTGTGTGTGTGTGTGTGTGTAAAGCAAAGAGAAAAGGACCATGGAATTGGAAGAGAGCAAAAGGGTTGCAGGAAGGAAAGGAAAGAGCAGAAATGATATAATTATATAATAATTTTTAAAAAATAACAAATTATTATAAAAGGGTAGCAAACAATCCAAATTTGTTTTGGATTTCTTTAATAGCAACTCTAGTTTAGCAGATGCTATGAGTTGATTGGCATTTTGGATTTGGATTTGCTTTAATTCTGAAGTCATATATGCTTCTGTAGATTTCTACAAGCTATATTTTTTAGCAGGCAACAGTGGGAGGGAACTGGAAGAAGGAGGGAGGATGACCTGTAAAATCAGTTCATCTGAAGACACATTTTGAAAGCAACTGTGCTACATGGAAAACGCAGTGTGGAAGTGAGAGAACATGTAGGCAGGCCAGTGATTTTCCCACCAGGAAGACTTACTATTTGTTTCTTCCCCTGGGGGAAAAAAAAACCGAATAAGGAAAATTCTGTATGTTCTTTAAAATGAAATGACTTTGCATTTGTGCTAACTTCTTTAATATTCATATTAGTTAGTGACCCTCCCAAGGGCAGTTGACACGCAGGCTCTCATTGCTAGCAGGCTTGTCTTGACATTGCAGGACACGCCCTGAAATGTCCGACAGAGCTATGAAGACCTGATTTCCTCAGTGACCTCATGGTGGAGTGTGGGCACGCCTGATTCCTGAGGAATGTCTAACCGGAATGTGGATCTAACACTTTGGTGGCAAGGCCCTGAGATTCAGGGCCGTGTCTTTCTCGTAAGTGTAATTGACCCTAAACTAAGACACAATAATAATACAGTCAAGACAATGTGGACCTAGTTTGAATACTCCAGTACATCAAGGAAAAAGTGTCAGAAGAGAGCAAGAGCCACCAGAAATTCCACCATCCATAACTTACCTTCTTAGCTTTGGGTGATAGTTATGTACACAAGAATCAGAAGGATGGGTGAATAAATGTGTATGTGTGTTTATATGTATATATGAATAATACTGTTGGAACTTAGTTCAAGAACGGAGGCATATGAAGGGAATTCTGAGTGCTTGAGAGAAAACTCCACGAAAACAAGACAAGATTCTTGTGACCTCAGTTTCTTCACAATAACAAATTGTTCTTGGAGTGTGCTTCCGTGTGCCCCTCCCAGGTTTGGTGGAGAAGAAGGAGTTGGCTTTGAGTTGGCTGTTGTGAGACTTCAGTGTGCTTCAACTGTACGCTCCATTCTCCCAGGTTCAACCACCTCTAAAATAATGAACAAAATATATATGAAGACTATTATTGTTTACAGTTTTATTTTACTAAGATTTGAATTTTACTTTACCTTAAGAGCAACAACAGCAAACAAACAAAGAAATTTCTCACTTTCAGATGAAAGTTAATTTAGTACAAGAACCACACGTTCTTAATGATCCTTCCACACACAAAGATCTTAAAATTGTTTAAGCTTGTAGTCACCATTATTGTATAACACCTGCATTAGTTTAAGCCAGTGTCCCAGCCTATGTTGTGAAGAGGGACAAATGTGAATCCTTGCACCACACCACTGACCTCCCCTTCTGCTGTTACTATTCTTATTATTACACTGTGGATGGTTATAACATTCAGATTCTGTTCTGCTCCCACAAATAGATGCATAATCGCAGTTCTGTATCTCAGTTCTGTATTCAAATATACTCATTATTTGAAGATTGGGGGATTTCTCAGGAATTCTCCTCTGTGCCTCCTCCTATCATCATGTCTCCGACAGCCATGTCTCTTGTACTTCAAGCTGTCACTCTTAACGAAGCTTCTAAGCTTTAAATGGGAGCCACTTTCCCTTTGAGGCTCCATCCATCGTGCTGTCTCTGATTCGATGTACTGTGTGTTCCTTTTTAATGTCTCTGGGCCTGATCACCACTCCCATGGTGGCAATGCCCCCTGTCCTAATAAAGCCCATCTTTGGAGGAGTAACAAAGAATAGATTTTATTATTTCCAATAGACAGATTTGTGGAAGTGATAGCAGCAGTGGGTTTTATTTTAGGAAGGCTTATGGGAGTATTTCAGGTATTCAGGTTTGCATTTTATAGTTAAAGAAAAACTTGCTTGCTGTGACTATCCTGAAAGAAAGTCTGCTGGGGGATGTTCTGCATGTTAAATGTGTTGCTCTGATTGGTTAATAAATAAAACGCTGATTGGCCAGTAGCCAGGCAGGAAGTATGGGTGGGACAAGCAGAGAAGAGAATTCTGGGAAGTAGAAGGCTGAGGCTGAGAGACACTACCAGCTGCCGCCACGAAAAGATGTTAAGATACCGGTAAGCCACGAGCCACATGGCAAAGTATAGACTAATAGAAATGGGTTAATTTAAGATATAAGAACAGCTAGCAAGAAGTCTGCCACGGCCATACAGTTTGTAAGCAACGTAAGTCTCTGTGTGTTTACTCGGTTGGGTCTGAGCGACTGTGGGACTGGCAGGTGAGAGAGAGTTGTCCTGACTGTGGGCCAAGCAAGAAAACTAGCTACAAAATTTATTTCATTAGTGAATGTGTTGATGCTGATTTAGTATCTCCTGGTGTGTATAAACTACTGGGGTTGGAGCCTAAAGTGAACATGATCTTCCACTTTATCTGACTTACTTCTTTTGTACTTAACAGTCCAAATGGATCTTGAGCTCTCCGTATTTGAAGTTCAATAGTTTGGCTCAACTTTGGCTAGCACTGAAATCATTCTTTTTTTTCTTCAGACACAAGCATCCTTCCAATCACATGCCATGTCTTTATTGCATAAATACTTTCCTCATTTGTTCTATTAGGTACAGTAACTGTGTAACTTGATTTGCCTTGAACATGATAATTTACTCTTTTTTTTTTGTTGTTGTTTTTTTGAGACAAGGTTTCCCTGTGTAGTTTTGTGCCTTTCCTGGAACTCACGCTGGCCTCGAACTCACAGAGATCCACCTAGCTCTGCCTCCCGAGTGCTGGGATTAAAGGCATGTGCCACCACTGCCCGGCGATAATTTACTCTTACTTCTACTGCAAATTTTTCTCCAGCTAGCTGTCATGTTTCATACTGTCTTAGTTGGTCTTAGTCAGCCTCAACTTTTACTTCCTACATGGGACTTTCTCATTTAAAAAAATCTTTCAAAAGGTAATAAGCACTGTAAATATGCAAAAAAAAATATTTATTTGTCTTCTTGAAAATATATTACCATGACTAGAAGTAAATCATAATAGAGCATCAATGAATATGTAAGTCCTTATTGCTGAAGACACCATGTACTTTGTACCTAGAGAACCCAAACTGGCTATAGCATGAAAGCCTCCTCCCTGAGTTCTAGCTTTCATGGTACTAGAAGGTGACATGCAAGTTTCCAAATGGGGGAAGCAATCAATAGTTGCAGCTATGATGTCTGTGAACCACAACAATGACCGGTAAAACATGGTAATCCTAGAGGTGAAATAATGGCATGCATACCTTGGTAGTAACCAACACCTCTCTAGTTGCAGTGAAGGCCTGCTCAGCAAGAAGAAAATCATTCCTGGTACTAGAAGCCTTGCCAACTATCCAGGGCTAGTAAAGGTATGGATTTTGGAGTATAACATATACAACTGGCACATTACAAAACCAGCAAGACCCCTAACTACACTCTAAACACTTATCCTCAGACCCACAGATAAGGATCGTTCTTGCCCTTCATCAAGGAAATTTCTTTTTTGCAACAGACAAAGGTCTTTACAGAAATTATAAATGATCCAATGCAGGGTTGTGGATTCCAGCCCCAATTGCTACATTTGCCATGTAATTTCTGCACTTAAGGCTCAGGAATTATTGTGGAAGAAGAGACAGAGATTGCAAAAGCCAGAGAAAGAGGAGGTTTGCTGTGAGATTGTGTCTTCTGGAAATGTTGAAGAAGCTATATCCATGATGTCTCACCAACATGGTGACTACCTAAACATGACCTAAACTAGGGCAATGATAATAGACACAGATGGAGAATTCCCATGAAGCCTCAACCAAAGACAAAGAACTACAGGCAGCTAAGGAAATGGAGAGTGGGACAAATAATCCTCCCCAGGAAAGAGCACATCAATTGGCCATCCAATATCAAATGGTCAGCCCTGAACACACATATGCACAAATAATATAGAGACTGAACTCTTGGGGAATATTATTTTAAAATGTGTTGCATTTTTTACTACTGCTTTTGTTAACAATTCAAACATTGTTTGATTAAATAAAAATAACCTGCAAGCAGGAGGCTGAGTCAGAAAGTAACCTACAGGAAGTGGTAAGAAGGGACCATGTGTAGCAAGAGTTTTTTTTATGTGAGGGCTGAGAGAAGGACACTGGGTTTTTTGGAAGATGTCAGCAAAGGGAGAAGGTTAGTTACTTGCTATTCAGCCTCTCTGAGTGAGCAGAATTCCACCTCAGACTTTGAATTGTGAGTTCTTTAGATTTAGAAAAAGGTTCCCTTAGTAGCTTTGAAAGAGTTGGTGCCTGAGGGAACAGAATTCCCTCAGGTTGTGGTCCTTGTGGCCAAAGCTGTTGCTTACGGGCAGCAACGGCAGATAATAATAATAAAAAAAAAGTTAACAACACTGAACAGCTTGTATTTTTATATTTAGGAACAGACACACACAAACACAAATATCTGTAATAACAATTAATAAAAAGGGCACCATGAAATTGACTAAGATTGGGGTGGAGGTTATATAGGAAAAAAGAAAGGGGAGTGAAATTATGTTATTATATTCACAAAAAAATTTTAAAAATTATTTTACAAAAGAAAAAAATTGTAATTTATCCTCAGAGTATTGAAGTCTGAGACTTTCTAAATAAAGTCACCCTCCAGATCATCTGCATACCACCTGGTATACAGAACTGATTATGGATGAAATTGTAAATACTTGGGCAAATATTTATTCCATTATTATAAGCAAAATGTGTAACATGAATCTTAAAAGGTCTTATTAATAAAATCAAACCTGAAGCCAGGTATTGGGGTGAATGCTGGAAGATCAGAGAAGCAGAACAAGCCACAGCCACCTCACCTTGCCAATTCCTCAGCTGATCCTGTTTCCTCAGACTGGATGCCTCTCTGTGTCTTCATCCAAATAGATCTCAGCTGAACTGTGTTGCTCAAAAGCCTAAAAGCTTAACCAGGCTAGTTCCTGGTTTTCACGCCTTTTATACCTTTCTGCTTCCTGCTATCACTTCCTGGGATTAAAGGCTCTTGTTACCACACCTGGTTGTTTCCAGTGTGGCCTTGAACTCACAGAGATCCAGATGATCTCTGCCTCTGGAATGCTAGGATTAAAGGCTTGTGTGCCACCATTTTCTGGCCTCTATATCTAGTGGCTGCTCTGTTCTCTGACCCCAGATATGTTTATTGGGGTGTACAATATTTTGGGGAACACAATACCACCGCACAAATGCAAGAAAACTGAATTAGACTGTTGATAATGGAAAATAAGGAAAGGAGATAAGTTAGGTCAGTGAAACAAACCAAACAAGGTCACTCTCTATTTTCATTTGTTTTTCTGTGTTATGTAAAAGTTTCAGCTTAATAAGATTTCAGTAAAATTTCCCAAATTAGATTCTTCAAACACAGTATCTACCATCTGGGGCATTTCTTCGGAAACATCTGGATAATAACTCAGTATTGTGGCTCACATGCAAATGTCTAGAATAGTATATATACAATATCGGAGTAGAATTTTAGTCAAGATCAAGAGAGTAAGTTTAAAATTTCCAGAAATCTTCAAGGTTATGAAGCTGTATAAACTATAAATCTCTTATTTTATTTTATATGCTTATTCTCCATATATGCATACATATATCTGTCTATCTATCTATCTATCTATCTATATTGTTCTAGATGCACATGTTAACAGTATTTCTCTCTCTATATCTATATACATATGTATCTATGTATATTCATATATATGCAGATAGATGAGAGAGAGAGAGAAACAGAGAGAGTGATATAATCAAATGCATGTAAAACAACTGTAGTTTCTCATTTGGTGGTATTTCTTGTGTTCTTCTTGTTTGTATATTTGCTTAAGTCAGGAGCCATAGAGTATCTAAAAGAAAAAAAAAATCAGAACCAGGTATGGGAAACCTCTCTTAGAGTTGCTGATCAGGAGAGCCCAAGAGACTCCCCAAACAATGTAGGCTGTTGCCATTGCCCTTGCTCGCCTTCCAGAACTTGTGTAAGACTGTACTGCTGATGATACCACACACTTCAGACACAGGACTTTGAGGAATCAGGCTGTAACTGACCTGGAAGTCTCATCCTGGAGGACTAGCTCTTACAGTATCTGACAATGCTATGCAAGCTGCCAAGAGAGAAAAGCAATTAATAGTTCCAAACAGCTCTAAGCCTACCAATCGCAATGATGAGCCAGCATGGTATGATATGCCCAGGGGTGCAACAAAGGCACTTATATCTTGGGGGGACAACTAACAGCCATCACATTAGACCAACAGGCTGCTCTATAGGGGTAGTTCATTCCTGGTACTGTAAACCCGGCCTACTGTCTGTGGCAGGTGAGGCCATGGAACCTGGAGGAGAAACTACTACTGCCACTCACCTAAACCATGATAAATCACAGTTGTGCTCTGAATATCTAGCCTCACAGCTATAGATAAACCCCTCTCTCCTTATCAAATAAGCTTCTTTTTATAGCAAACAGAGAAATCTGCAACTAGTCAACATTCATAGAACAATTGACCCTGGGGTTTCCATCCACAATACAACTCCTGCACCTAAGGTTCAGGGAACATCATGGAAGAGGGAGAGGAAAGATTCTAACAGCCAGAGGAGCAGGAATTGGTTATGAAACAATGCATTCTATAGATGACAGAGAGCTGCACCCATGAACTTTAAACAAGATTTGCACAATGACAACATCATCTGGTGTGCTAACATGGATGAGGCCCCACCCCTAGATGAAGTGCTACAGGCAATTAATGAATGGCTACTAAGAAAGGGAAAACCAGAGGCCGGGTGGTGGTGGCGCATGCCTTTAATCCCAGCACTTGGGAGGCAGAGTCAGGCGGATCTCTGTGAGTTCGAGGCCAGCCTGGGCTACAGAGTGAGTTCCAGGAAAGGCGCAAAGCTACACAGGGAAACCCTGTCTCGAAAAAAAGCAAAAAACAAAAAAACAAAACAAAATAAAACAAAACAAAACAAAAAAAGAAAGGGAAACCCAACTTTCAGTGTACCTGTCAGGTACGAGCTCCTTGATAGGTTATCCCATCCCAAATGGTCAGCCATACATACATACACATATAGGTAACACTAAATGGATTTACCAGGCTGTGTTCATATATTTGTTAGTGTGCATATACATACATGTATACACATGCGATAATAATAATAATTAATGATGAGGTTATGAATGTAAGAGGATTAGGAATTACAGGAGTTGGAGGGGGACAAGGGTGGGATAGAAATGACATAAACAAAAAATGAATTTTGAAAATCTAACTCCATTGATTCGTTCATTCATTCATTCATTCGTTATCATCATTGTAGTTTTGTTAAAATTCTATTCAATGCTTTGGTGTGGGGCAGAGTTCAGCGTTTACGATGTATCTCCTACTTGAATTTCCACCTCATTCCATTGTTATGCCAGATACTGTATCTCCAGCCAAGATGCAAGAACAAGAGCTGTTCAGTACTCTGGGATGTAAGCAGGGGAGGGAGAGAATCATTGTGTGCCCCTAAGTGAAGCAATAACTCATCTTTGTCATGAAGTTTACATGAGGGTCAAAAGAGATCGGACTTTAAAGCCTCCAGCCTAGCGCTGACCAGTGTGCCAGTCTCTGCCATGGCTTCAAAGTAAAAAAAAAAAAAAAAAAGCTTGGTGGTATGTTTCCTTCTCAAACATTCTTACACAAGTGCAGGGAAAGAAAAGATCAATGGATTCTTGGCTCAGTGGTTTTCACTGTGCCTAACAGAGAGGAGGGTAAATTTTCAACTTCAAAGCGTTTCACATCCAAGGTGTAAGGACTGTCAGGACAGCAGGGATCGTCTGTTTAAATGGTGTTATTTAAACATAGGAGAAAAGAAGGAAAGCTTTTGGAAACTTTCAGGCAATAAAAATTCAGAAATAGAAAACATTCCTATGTTTTAGAAGTGAGTTGTTGACAAAGAGCTAGCGAAGGAGAGAGCAGGAAGATGGAGGCAGGAGAATCCTCAGCACTGCAGGCAAAGAGAGCTTGGCAGAATTCTTTCCTCTGTGTTTCTCTCTCCTCTTTGTTCCTCCTTTTGTGCCTCCTTCCATAAACATACATTAACAACCCCCCATGTAAGACGCCAGCGTAGCCACTAGATACCCAGCGGGAGAAGATTGGAGGAAGGCTTTGCTCGTCGAAAGCTTCTACTGTGGGGAGAGAATACACCTATCATTATATAGCAAGGGGAGATAGTAATTCTTAACAAATAAAAATGAAACTGAAGAGCAGAAAGTGTTTCACGTCTTAGAAGGACTGCTGAGGGCATGACTCTCTGTGCATCATTTGAGCCCAGAGTTAAATAAAGGAAGGAAGTCAAGAGAATACATGACTATAAACTGACTCAGAAGCAGCAGCAAAGCCAAGTCCCTGGGGTCAGCGCATTTCCCATGGTAAGAGCATCAAGGAAGCTGTTCTAGCATTGGAAGACTAAGTTCAAGGAGAGGAGGCAGAGAAAATGGATCCAACACCCTGGGGTAGGCTTGTATCTCGTTGTAAATATGATGGGAAGCTGATAAAGATGGTTCTAGTGCATCTGATGTCTAACACGGTCTAACATGTTGCATGGCTATCATTGGACTCAAATGCCAGTGTTAAGGGTTCCTAACCCTTGGGTGTTTGTCAAATTAATTATCTTAGATCAAAATTTCTTCATGTGTGGAAAGGGCTTATCACAACGTATAGGAATGTTGTGGGGGCTGTACAAAAACTAACCCTGGTGATGCTCCCAGCACAATATTTGAGACAAAGAGTGATCCACAAGTGTAATTTAGTGGTTTTGTTATTGGCCTTGATACGTAATCATCACAGCCATCAAGGAAATCTATGGAAAGCCGCAGCGGAAGAGAACACCTGTGTCCAAAACCGATGGAATTTAAAGGCTGGGAAGACTGGAGCAGAGATGGATTATAAAAAATGAACTGAGACATGAATGAGGAAGGGGGGGTTATTGGGGGAGGCAGTAAAATGCAGCCAATGGGGGAGGGGGTAAGTAGGAAAATGTATAACGGCATACATGTAGGAATGCCACCAAGGGACACGTGACTTTGTATGCTGACTTTAAAAATTAATTTAAAAGGAAATACTCTCTGTTGAAATAATCATTTTAAAAAGAGATGAGAGCAATGGTCAAATTAAAACTGTTTTTAAAAATTGCATTGGGATGTTTCCCATCTAATTTACTTCTATTACTTTTGCCTCTCTTCTCTCCCTGACTAAACCAACAGTGCAAAAACCAAACCGGGTAACACGGGACCTTTGACACCGCTTCTGTAACACGTTTAGTAGCCCTGTCTAATTCACTGCAGAAATGTTAAAACCAGGAGTATGTGTGAAGCAATTAACCAGAAATATGTGATTCCTTACTCTCACGTGGTCCTGAAGAGAGTACTGAATACTAGCCTCTTTAGATCTGTTTTGCTCACTTTGTTCATTAAACTTTTTACCGAGACAAATTTGATGGCATGCAGTCACTGTCAAAAACATATAAACATGGAAGTGTCTTTACAGCCCTGTCAACACCAGCTCTATTTACTGTATTTTATTTTAAATTCTACGGTTTATTTTATATTTAAATCTGTAGATGAGCCAAAAGTAATAAATTTAGAGACCACATAGTAGCGATGAATAATTTAGTAGGCTGAAAGCCTTTCCTCATTTTCATATGAATGCCAATTAGGAAAAATTGGAATTTCTTTTTAGCTGTGCTGTACATTATTGTGATGCTGTCTGGAGCCAAGCTGGGCTCTGAGGTTGCTCAGAGACGTTTTCTGCAAAATTAAAGCAGTGTAAGTAGTTTCAAGTGTGATCACGCTTTTAAAAATTCAGGTGCGGTAACTTAGGCTCAAAGTCAGATTGGATGATCAGGCACAAAGAGGGGTGGAATTAAGCAGACTGGTGTCCCATAAACAGCTTATAACTGGTTGAAAAATGTCTTCATACCCTGAGTCCCTGAGTCATCTGTCCATCTGTCACCATCACACAACCATAGCAGGTAGCCTTTCAAGAAGTCAGAGACCTTCTCAGCCAGAGAAGACTTTTGCTGGCCTATAGCTGCAGAAGGGGATCTACCTAGGAGAATGAACAGTGACAAAATAAAGCCTGAGCATATCTATATGCCGACCAGGAAGTGTGTTTTTCATTACAGTGTTATTGTACATATGGTATTATGTTTGTCAATTTATAGTTACTGATTCTCTTTTAATTTATACAATAATCAGAATCACAAGTCCAACTATATATAAACATACTGATGTCTATCTATGCCCCAGTGAGCCTTCTTTAGGAGATCTGTTCAGGCAACTGCAAGTGGGTAAAAGAACCCAGTGATGAGTTATAATGCGGCTCATTCCAATACCTGAAAGATGCCCTTTGTTGAAATCAGCCTGGATGTTGCTCATGAGAGAGAACCAAAGGCAATGAGTGGATAGCTGGTGTTAGACTACAGGTAGTTATGGATACATGTACGGAAATGTCTGATTGTACGTTCATGTGTATGCTTGATGCGTATTTATCAATATGTATAAGAAAAAAAGAAGAAAAAGGAATGAGGATTTTCTATTTGTATAACAAGATGTGGGCCACGGTGATGACTTCTCTTAGACATTTGGTTCAGAGAAGTGTGAAATCTTCGAGATGCTTGAAAGGAAAATGAAATGAATTGGCATTGAAGTCTAGATAGGGAGGAAGGAGGGAACACAATCTTTCTATTTTTCCCCGTAGTGAGTGAGTAAGCCGAATCAGAAGTCAAAGAACTTTGCAGGTATCATTTCAGGCTGCAGTGGACACATGATGATATTATTTCATCATTAAAACTTTATTAGTATCAGGTGTTGGTGGCGCACACCTTTAATCCCAGCACTCGGGAGGCAGAGCCAGGCGGATCTCTGTGAGTTCAAGGCCAGCCTGGGCTACCTAGTGAGTTCCAGGAGAGGCGCAAAGCTACACAGAGAAACCCTGTCTCGAAAAATCAAAAAAAAAAAAATTTATTAGCAAGAGAAAGCTATGGAGGCAAATTAGAAATAAAGCTCATTTTCTCACAGGATTAAGAGAATCTGGCTCATCTGTCTATCAGGATGCAAGGAGCCTGAGGAAACCCCCACTGAAGAGAACTGTCAAGGGTTACAACCAAGAAAGCATGCTACAAGAAGTAGCACCTACATTACCAACATCTTAAAGATCGTTTCTCAGTAAATCTTAATAAACGAAGTTCCCTAGAGCCATGCAAGATACAGGAGTCTGTACAAGGCAAAAGAGGTTTAATGGAACGGTTGTGGACTGTCATTTCTGTATACTCTTGAATATTCTTGGAGAATCCTTTTCAACAACAGTACAGTAAACTCTGTGTTACTTTCCTTGGGTGAGCCTTGCTGTCTTCCACTTAGGCTCTACCATTGAATTGCAGGCACCTTTCTGAGATAATTTGTAATGATTGATTTAACAAGATTGATGTACAGCACCAAATGTATTAAACCTGCAATTGCCGCTGCATGTCGCAAAGCATATTATCCCACACACAAGATGAGGTTCATTTGGCAATTAACCCACTATTTTATCAATATATGTCATATCTCGGGCCACAGCCTTTCCATATTAAAGCATTAAAACTTTTACGGAAAATTCTTCTCATCAAATTTTAAAAGCAAACCTGCAAAGATAAAATACAAAACCACAAACAACACTTCACCTTCAGTGTCTAAACTTCATCATCTGCTAGTTTGTGCCTCTCTCTTTCCCTCCAACTGAATTCCTATACGCCATTAACCTTGCTTTTTACTTTTTATTGGTGTCTTTCATTATTGATGCCAAATGAATGGGGACTCTTTTTTAATTTAAGGTTATGCCTCTCTATATAATGATGATGCTAAATGGATCTGATTAATTATTTAATTGAAAGGAATGGATGTGCAACTCTCATGTCCTCTTCATAGACTGAGTGAGGAAAACACCTCAGTTGGGTAGAAAACATTAATTAATCCTATTTTTATATTTAGCTTATTGAAATTTAGCCAGGAAATCTGTTGCTTGAATACCTCCTCTGAATCACCCAAATGTGAAAAGTTTATACTCAGTGTGATTTGCCATTTTTCAAATGTTACAATAAAGAAATAGGAAATGGATACAGGACAAGAAATAGAAAACAATTTTTGAGATTTTTTACTTAGAAAAAATAGTTCTTTTAATACAAAACAATCAGATCCTTTTTCTCAATTTTCTCTTTACAAAACATGTTTTATTAAATCCAGGGCACAAAGGTACCTTCAAGAAACTGAGGGTGTTATCCTAAACTTTAGACATCAGTTTGCATTTGTTGGAAAACTAACCTCTGAGATTTGACAATTATTTAAAGTGAATGCCAATATTTGTCTTATGTTTTAAGCCCTTTATCTGAGTATCAGATTGTCATTGAGTTGCTCATGGTTGTTGATAGAGCTAATATCCAGTTAATTAGAAATAGGACGAGTTCTGAGAAAACGTGCCATGTACAGGATGATGTTACTTAAAATATGTAAGAAAAGCTAGACACTTAAAAATATGGTGGGGATAATTCCTAAAATTATTTGCAGATCTGGAGCTTCATTAAAATACTGTGTGTGTGTGTGTGTGTGTGTGTGTGTGTGTGTGT
>CABHPR010156949.1:20939-39227 GCA_902168415.1 Peromyscus melanophrys | reverse complement strand
CACACACACACACACACACACACACACACACACACACACACACACCCTGCCTTCTATCATACACACACACACACACACACACACACACACACACACACACACATGCCCTGCCTTCTATCATACACTAAATAAATAAACAAATAATGTTAGTAATAATGTCCACAGTGTGCTGTTATGAAGCAAATCTCCTCTTTCCAATCCATGGACCAGCAAGGCTCCACCCTCCACCCTCCATTGTGTTCACTATGGTTTTCGAGCACCGGAGGGAACAAGGAGCGTGCCTTGGAGACCGAGGTGGAGAGCTGTTCCAGAGTCCTGAGGCAGTGTCCCCAGAGGTGACAGATCCTCTTTCTTCCTGCTGCTGAGACTGAGGCCTACCCACTCACCTGACTGAGGTCAACTATGGCTTGTGGGATATTGTCTCCATTTTCATTATAAGATCTTTCTAGGGGTCCCCAGGGTTTGCACCCCTCCGATGTCCTCCCACCCACCCGAGCCCACTTGTACAGATTGCCTCTGCTCTCATGCTCTGTAACATTCCCAACCTTGGTTCATCACCACAGTGAGGCTGTTCTCTTGTTCTAGCCTTTTCCATTCCATTTTGGTCTTAGTCAGGGTTACTATCGCTGTGGTGAAACAGCATGACCAAAACCAATCCACTGTAAACAGTGCCTTATTGAGACACTCTTCCCAGGAGATTCTGAGTTGTATCAAGCTGCTGGTCAAAGCTAGCCATCACAGACACCAAGGTCACAGTGGAGAGGTCAAGGCAGCCATAGCCTTTGTGAACTATGGATATGACAAGGAGACACCTGATCCAGGCCGAGTGAAAGTGAATTCTCCTGATAGGTTGTGAATCTGGCAATCTGGGGACCACCCTCATGTCACAGATGAGGTGACCAAGGCCTAGGTGGGGAGTAACTGATGGCCTTAGACACAGGCCATATGAGTCCCCAGATCTGAGCTTCGCCCCAGCCTCCTTGAATGACTCCACCCAGCCTTCACTCTCAAGCCTCAGGAAAAATCACCTCATGATGAGAGGGTAGGATGGCGCACCAGGATCTGCGCTGAGTCTGAACTTCCCTGGCTTGCAGGCTTCTGCCCTGCTCTGTGAATCCCTTCCCTCCGTGTTCAGGCAGAATGCATCATCATTTATCCATCTGTGGACCTGTGTAATGATTTATTCACTTGCTCCTACTTAAAACACGTCATATCCATCCAGTTGCCTCTTCGATCTCCTTTTCACTTGATTGTTATTTTGACTGTCCGCATGCTCATTCAACCTGTTAATGTGTTTCTTGTTTCACATCTTAATTCATCCCCAATGCCATTTCTCATCCATCCATCCATCCATCCATCCATCCATCCATCCATCCATTCATTCATTCATCCATTCATTCATTCATTCATTCATTCATTCTCCCTCTCATTATCAGTCTGTGTGCTCAGCTTTTTACGGGGTTATACTTTCAGACTTTTTTTTTTTTTCCTGGTTCATTCATCCCTGAGCATACTCACTTTCTTACTCACTTTACCTCGTTCATGCATTCATTCCTTCCACCTTGGTTCATTCACTAATTCTCTGAACCACAAGTGGGTTGGCTACAGCAGCTCTGTCAATGTGCTTTGAGGGTGGAGGGTCTGCAGTGATTCTCGTCACTGGCTTTCCCAGCATGCTCTGGTATTGCACTGACTAGGGTTTCCCCTCTTCTTCTGCACATATTTTAAACCTCAGTGGGAGGGAAGCCTGTAGTGACATCGGACACCCTTGCCATCCTGGGACAAGCCTCCAGGGCGAGCGAGCGAGGGAGAGAATGCTGTCTGTGATGACTAACAATAGCTGTCAAGGTGACAGGATCTGAAATCACCCAAGAGACAAACTCTGGGCATGCCGATGAGAGATTTTCTAGATTGGATTAATTGAGGTGGGCAGACCCACCCTAAAAGTGGGCAGCACTGGCCCATGGACTGGGGTGCTGGATTAAATAAAAAGGAGAAAGTGATTCGGGTACCGGCATTCTTGGCTCTTTGCGTACCAACTGCAGATTTGATGTGACCATCCGCCGCACATTGCTGTTGCTACGCCTTCTACACCACGGTGGACTGTAACCTCCAATTGTGAGCTAAAACAAGCCGCTCCTTCCTTTAATTATCTTGACAGGTGTTTCATCCCAGCGACAAGTCATGGTAGACTTGCCCAGAGCGAAGGCGATGCCTTCTGTACCTTTTCTCTGCTATGCCCACCGCACCCCCAGTGTCAGAACCCTAAACAAGATCAAAGTCTGTGTCTGGTTGGGCAGGGAAGAAAAGCTGGGGAGTGGGGAGGAGGGGTGGGAGGCTGCAGTGAAGGTTGTGTTAGGAATTAGTCCTGGGGAATGAGCTGCAGACACAGCTTCACCATGGCTGGCAGAACTTCACGGGGTGGGCATTATACACCATCTGCCCTTTGCCATGGGTTGGGAGCTACTCCCAAGAGGAAGGGAGCAGTAGAGTGGCCAGTATGGTGACCAGATAAAATCCCCAAGGGAAGAAATGTGGCAGCTGGTGGCTGGAAGTTCGTCTTGGACTAATGTAGTCAAGGCAGTACTTTGAACATCAGCAAACTCATCAGGAATAGCTTCCGCCTCCTCTCTGCAAATCTCTCATCATTCATCTGGCTGCACTTGAACTCCAGCATTCTACTCTGAAAGATCCACAGCTACCAACTGGCTTGAAGGCTTTGCTTTATGCACTGGGGAAACTGAGGCTCAGACAAAGGCTGTAACAGGTTCAAGGTCAACTGGGTCCCTCCTAAAGAGTCCATTTGAATCCAGCCCCCTCTCTTTGTTCTGTGTCGGGGGTGTGGGGGGGATGTCTGACCTTGCCTACAAAGTCTTTGCTAGAACAAAGCCAACAGGCTGGACACGGCTGCCTTTGAAAGCTCAAACTCATTTGCCCTGGGGCGTCTTTTCATTTCCAACACCCCCCCCCCAACTCTGCCCCAACACACATACTTAAAAGGCACATTTGCTGATCCAAAGTGACTGTCAGTTTGTCAGATGCATGTGACCTTCTACCTGAGTGATCATAATGTACTATTGATGTGATCAGACCTAACCCCATCAAGAGAGCACAGCAGGGGAGCACGTTGGACTGGGGAGCACTCCAGTCATTACATATCAGCGTTGACCCTTAACAAATTTTAAAGTGAGAAAGAAACCAATCTTCTTTCTTTCAGTTTATTATTTGTTTGTTTGAGACAGGGTCTCATGTTCAAAGACTGGCTTTGAACCTGCTGTGGAGCTGAGGATGGCCTTAGACTCCTGAACTTCCTGCATGCTGGGATTACAGGCTGTTCCACTGCGAGCAGACAGAAGCCATATTCTCTAAAAGTCACCTTCCCTTCAAATAGTCTTGGTGAGTGAACACGTGCTAAGTCAGGAAAGACTGAACACTGGTCAGTATTTAATTCCGCTCTTCCGCCACATCTCCAGAGACCATGCCTCCTGGGCTAGCACACACTAGCAAACTTTCTTTGCAACTGGAGCTTGCTTTTTTCACCCCTGGAGAGACTGGTTACTGGTGCTCAGCCAACAGACACTTATCTGGGTGGCTGAGGTTCCATTTCAAAAGACTCAGCACCATTCATGAGCTATGAACAGTCTACCCTTTCCTGAGGACCTACTGTGCACTAGGGTGCTGTGTTGGGTACTTCTGAAAAGACACTCCTGATCTGGAATCCAGAACTGCCTCCCACCCTGTGCCAGCAAAGTAGAGGCCCCTTTGTCATCCTGCATCATTTCTTGCCCTGATTATCAGCAGAACTTCCCATCAGGCCTCCCTGACTCCTAGCCCAGTTTGCCTCTGAGTCCTACCTTGTCCCATCCCTGCCTGTGGACATCACTGGCAGAGTGAGTTGGGGTTACTGAGAGAGCAGGATGGCGTGGCGAGGGGTCAGAGTCTCTTTGTTCTCCAGTCTGTTGGAGGGTGTCCTTGGCTATGCATTATCATGGCGGGCTGACCCCTCCTTGGAGGAAGAAGAGGGCTCCCTGGCTGGTGTGACGGCAGGTGCCAGGGGCTCTAAGTATTAGTTACTTTTCTGTTACTGTGATAAAACACCTTGACCAAAAGAGAATTTAAGGAGGAAACGGTTTATTTTGGGCTTATGGTTCCAGAGGGATAAGAGTCCATCACGGCGGGAAGACATGCAGCAAAACCCCAGTTACAGGGGTAGTGTGGTGGTCGGAGCAGGAGGCAGAAAGATCCCATCGCCAAATGCAAACATGAAGCAGAGAGAGCAGACAGGAAGTAAAACGAGACTTTAAACTCTCAGAGCCTGCCCCCCCCCACCCCACATACTTCCTCCAGCAAGGCTGCACCTCCTAAATCTCTATAAACAGGACTACCAGCTGGGGCAGAGCATTCAAATACCTGATCCTGTGGGGGACATCTCACTCAAACCTCCACAGAGCCCCTCATATGGGGCTGACATGAGAGGACCCACTGGTGGGGACATGTAAAATTGGCCTACAGGTAGAAGTCATCCATGGTGCTTGGGTCAGGAGTCACTGATCACTGCTCACTGCAATATGGGTTTGGGATCCTGAACATCTCCGTTCTCCGGACACCACCAGATTCTGTGAGTTATAATGAGGCACTGTGGCTGTGCCCTTCTTGATCATCAAACAACTGTGAGGGTGCCAGGCAGGAGTCGGGGACGAAACCGTGAAGCCCACAGAGCTGGAAATGACAGAGTGGGGCCCAGAATCCTCACCCTGCTGTCTCTGCTACCACAGGAGCACTTCCCTGTGCTGTGGGATTCTGCCATCAACTGTGATTGCTCTCACTCTTGTAATCAGAGCATCTGTGACTAACTGCAAGAGACCCCCAAGACCAGGCCTGTTGACGTTAGACAAAGCCATCAGGGTAGCTGCCCTCACACAGTGACACTAGCATCTTTGTAAGGAGAGGGGGAGGGACGTGAGCTCACAGCAGGAGGGGGTGAGGCAGGACATCAGACCCTCAGCTGAGATTCTGGGCACTAATACAAATGTTTAGAGGTCACTCACACTCTTGTAAGTAACCCCTAAACCCATATCCCTACATGTAAGCCCAAATTCAATGCATCACCAGCCAGCCTCAGTGAAAAGCGTTTTTTTAGGTCCATCCCCAGGGCCCTGTCTGAGGTAAATAGGTGTTTGTCCACATCTCCCCATGACCTCCCCATGCACTGGCCTCTGCTGCTGCCCACTGCCAGGTATGCGCTGTCCACATTACCCGCTGGCCTTGGCCTCTCTTATCTGTGGAGCTGGGACTGGGCTAGGGGAGGGAATGGAGAGGCAAATGGAGCAGAAATTACAGAGTCCCATGAGGATCCCAGTTCTTCCCCCAAGAAATGAGCCATTTTACACAAATTAACTCACACACAGTCCATATCTGAAGCAGCCACCGCCGCTAGTGAGCGTCGTTGCCTTAGTCAGCATGTTCAAGTCCAGCCTTAATCTGTCCATCAGGAGCAAGATGCTTCCTCGGGAGTTTCCGAACTGAGAACAAATGCCTCATTACGTTAAACACATTAACCCAAGTGCAGGGTTGATGTCAGACAAATGAAGTCGTTACAGGGAAGGCACAATGGTCCTCAGGGGGACTGGAAGCCACCAGACACCTTGCAAATGCACTCAGCTATGGTGTGGTAGAAGTGGGGTCTGGGGGTTGGGGCCTGGCTACATCTGTGGTCACAGTTGTCCCTGTGATGCCTGCTCTGGTCAGTGCCAAGGTCTGGGAGTGCTGGTGGAGGACTCAAGCTCACTGTTAGGTAAAGGAAGCTGGCTTTAGCTCTGCTTTGGTTTGAGGATGTCACACTTAAAAGTTCACACGCTGGGGTCTGGGGAGCTGGCTCTCCTGGTCAGAAGAAAACCTGTCTCAAAAAACAAACCAGGATCTGGTGAGATGATCCAGTGGGCACAGTGTCTGTCCCCAAGCCTGATGACCCGAGTTTGATCTCTAGGACCTATGTGATTGAAGGAGAGAATCACCTCCCAAAAGCTGTCATCTGACTTCTACAGGTGCACCACGGCAAGCACATCTACAAACATACCCACACAAAATTGAAGTGGTAAAATGTAATAATATCCAAAGACACAAACAAGTTGGATGGTGTCTGAGTAATGACAGCCAGGGCTCTCTTCTGGCCTCCAGGCACACAGGCTCCCATATAGGCACATGCACCTATACACATGAATGTGCACATTAACACATAAACACACAAAGTTCACATGTGGGAAGCTTAACCCAAAAATCCATGTTATGGTGATTGGGGTAGTAAAAGTTAGGTGAGATCATCAGAATGCCACCCTTAGGCATTAGTGGCTGGTCACATGATGGTCTGTGCCATGTTAGATCACAG
The DNA here is from genome assembly GCA_902168415.1 of Peromyscus melanophrys. Taxonomy (NCBI): domain Eukaryota; kingdom Metazoa; phylum Chordata; class Mammalia; order Rodentia; family Cricetidae; genus Peromyscus; species Peromyscus melanophrys. Next base: position 32,842 of record CABHPR010156949.1, on the reverse strand, counting down.
CATGCTGGCACCACGTCCTTGAGCTTCCCAGCCTATAAAATCAGGGCTAAATTAAACTTCTGTTCTTTATCAATGATCTGGTCCCAGGTGCTCATTAAAACTGCACAACACAGACTAAAGTGAGCTCTGCAACAGGAGGGCAGGCAGGAGAAGGGACAGGGACAGGCCTCAGAACCCAAGGTCTATCTTCAGGCCTTCGCATCTCCTAGAGAATCGGGTCCAACTCCAACCCCTCATACCAAGCCAAACACTATGCCCAGCACCTTTGTGAACATTGAGTTCATCAATTCTTGTGTAAACCAGGCAGGTGGGTGAAACGGAGGCTCAGAAGAGTCCAGCAGCTTGCCTGAGGTCACCTAGCTTGTGGGGACAGCAGAGACAGATCAGGTTGCTGGCCCTGGTGGAGAACCCTCTGCCCCACATGCTGCCACCTGGCACTCTGTTCTCAGGACCTCTGAGTCTCTTGTCCAGAACCTACGAGCTCATTTGCCATCAAAACCAGGACGACAGAGCTCTGTCTACCTCCAGGACCAGAAAAGTGCGAGGCAGGCCACAGACCCAGGAGCCCATAGACCTTGATGGAGACATGGCTTAGGACATCCAGGGCTCGCCAATGCAAAAGCTTTACTTCATCAACACATCAGCTCCTGGGTCTTCTGGTCCATCCTGCTGGCCTTGGCCTGGACAAAGGATCTGGAAGGTAGAGAAGCAGAATGACCCTTCCTCACACCACAGTCCCAGCCCTGGAGTCCATACATGTGTCCCATTCCCTCACCTCCTCACACATCAATGACTTCATACCTAGGGTGACCTCAGAGCATTTGTTCCAACTTCAAAAGTCCCCATAGTGTATTACAGTATCAGCATTGTTTAAAAGTCCAAAGTTCAAAGTCTCTTCTGAGACTCATGCAATTTCTTAACTGTATGTAATCTCCTATAAAATTAAAATGAAAAAGCAGATCACATACTTCCAACATATAATTGCACAGGATATACATTACCACTCCAAACTGTAGGGAAGGGAGCATAGTGAGGAAATACTGGACCAAAGCAAGACCGAAAACCAGCTGGGCAAACTCCAAACTCTGCATCTCCATTTCTGGTGTCAAAGCACTCTTCAGATCTCCAACTCCATTCAACTTTGTTGACTGAAACACACTTCTTTCTCTTGGTTAGCAGCTTTCCTCAGGAGGTATCCCATGGCTCTGGCATCTCCAACATCTCGGGGTCTCTAAGGCAATCAAGGCTTCACCTTCACTGCTTCACACAATGGCCTCTTTGGGCCTCCATGCAGGGACACCCCTGACACATGCCTGGCCTCAGTGGCTTTCCTTAGTCTCAGAGGAAGGTTCCACACCCCCTTTCTTCTGTCCTTGACTCTAAAGCCAGAACCATGTAGCACAAGCTGCCAAGTTCTGCTGCTTGCAAGGGGCTGGAATGTGGTCCCCTTGACCAATTACAGCTTCACCAGCTTTCGGTTTTCTATGGTTTCCTTCACTGCCTAAGATTAGCTGTCCTAAAACTCAATCTTTAAGCTAGGCTGGTCTCAAACTCAGAGATCCTTCTGCCTCTGCCTTCTAAGGGCTGGGATTAAAGGTGTGCACCACCACATCTGGCCCTAAACTTTTCTTTAATTCCTTCTCACGTTTCTTTAATTCCTTTTCACAAATTGGAAGCTTAGCTGGGTGGTGGCTTGCTCTGAGGCCACCACTTCCTTTATTCCACTTAATATCAAGCTTTTCTTTAATCTGTTTATCTTCTTGAACACAGGACTTAGCTCCATTTCACTTCCTGGTGCCCCCTTTCTCCTCACATTGTTCAGTTTGTAACTTTCCTAGCTCAGCCTATTCTTTTTCATTATGGATCTGCATGAGCATGGCCACTAACAACCATACGACACAGTCCACACTAGGCTGTTTGGAAATCTCCTCTCCAAATACAATTAATCTAAAGCTCTTCAATTTAGATTCAAGCAGATTTTTTGGAAAAGTGCAGAAAGCAGCCACATGCTTTACCAAATTATCACAAGAATGGTCTCTAGGCCACATACTAATATTCTTCTCCTCTGAAACCTCTTGAGCCAGGCCCCCACAGTTCAAATCACCCTCAGAACCACTGTCTTCCATGCTCCTACTAGGATGGTCCATTAAGCCTCACTTAAAGCACACAACCACCGCTTTTCTAATCCAAAGTCCTGAAGTCTACATTCCTCCAAATAAAAGCATGGTCAGGTCTATCACAGCAATACCCCACTCCTGGTACCAACTTCTGTCTTAGGGTTTTGTTGCTGCGAAGAGACACCATGGCCACAGCAACTCTTATAAAGGAACATTCAACTGGGGCTGGCTTACAGTTCAGAGGTTTAGTCCATTGTCATCATGGAGGGAAGCATGGCGGTGTGCAGGCAGACACGGGGCTGGAGAAGGAGCAGCAGGGGTGACAGTGACACACTAGGTGTAGCTTGGGCATCTGAGACCCCAAAGCCCTCCCCCAGTGATGACTTCCTCCGACAAGGTCACACCTATTCCTAATAATGCCACTCCCTATGGAACTATGGGGGCCATCTTTATTCAAACTACCACAAGCCCCAAAACTGAATGTGGTGGTACATGCTCGAAATCCCGGCACCGGACATGGAGGCAGGAGTTCTTGCTCAGAAGTCTAAGGTCATCTTTGGCTACATAGTGAGTCTGAGGCTAGTCTGGGATGGATGAGATCCTCTCTAACTGGAAGATGGACAAGCCCTTCAGAGACAAGAGGGATGAGAGTTATCTTCAGAGACTATGGGCATTGCCTTGGGGATGAAGGGAAGAGAAGAAACTGCCCTCCATGTGGTCCAAAGGAAGGACTCCCTAACAGTCAAAACTGCCTAGAGATAGAACAGGTTACCTGGACAGGTGGTGAGCTCCCCATCATTGGGGACATGTGAGAAGAAGTCAGGTTGTACTACTATCCACTGGGAGGTACTGTGAAGGCAAAGTAGACTTGATATCCGTGGCTGAAGCTATAGCAGGACAGATAACTCCGCCTCTGGTTCTCAGTTCCTTCTTTTATAACATAGAAATGCTAACGGCATTCATCACTTTGCTACCACATGTAAATGAGGTAATTCATGTGACTTGGCCTGTCCCCGATACCATGACACAGAATCATTTATAAACAGCATGTCTTTATCGTCACAGTTCCTGAGGCTAGGAAGTTTGAAATCTAGACGCCAGGCACCAGTGGGTTTGGTGCTAGGTGAGGGCTTGGTCTCTGATGGTATCTTGTTGCTGTGTCCTCCAGAGGAGACAGAGGCTGTGCCCTCACTTGGATGAGGTGGGAAAAGCCCTTAATCCCTGCTGCAGTAGCCAGCCTCTGCATGACAAGGATGTGTCCAGCACTTCATAGCTTCCCTCGAGGCCTCACTGCTCACCTAGCATGACCTCTAAGGGTGGCAGCATCCAGCAGGTGAACATGACGGGACACACTCAGGCACAGCAAGTGTGGAGCCTTGAGCACAAGGCCCCGTGCACACTAACTGCTGAGGGTCGTGGGCCGTCCTGTTATTCCCATTGTCAGTACTTTATTAAGGTGTCAAGAGATTTCTCTGGCCTTTGCCCCTCACCAGCATTCAGAATCTTCGGAAATCACTCTTCATTTCCCTATACCTCCTTCTCCATGTTCTAGAATCAAGAGGAGCCCCCCATCTGCTGGCTCAGAATCTCAACTAGCTTCCCTCTCCCACGGATGTGGAGGTCTGTTTTGTTCCCTTGTCCCCTGCCACCAACACACACACACATACACACACACACACACACACACACACACACACACACACACACTCAAGATCCGTGGTGCTGTGGGCTGTTGGAAGCAGTCAGGTGGCATGGGGGACAAAGACCTCTAAGGGAGAAAGAAGAGAGGATGCCTCGGAACAGGGGAGTCTGCCTTCTGTTCAGACCTGACTTGTTCTTTGATGAAAACCCCTTTTGGCAACTTCTCTGGGTTCCGAATTGAAGTTTAACCTTAGCCACTGAGGACAGTAAAATAAAACAGAGACTTGCAAACTGCTATGTAAATCCATTCACTCCCTGCAGACAACCCATCACGCTGCGATTAGTAAAAAAGGCAGTGGAGGCCCTGGTCCCTCCTTTAACCAAGGTCCACTTCCTAGTTGTTAATACATTTAATTTCCATGGGCTCTTAGTGTTTCTTTGGAGCCGACCTTCCTGTGAAAGTGTGCTTTGGAGATATGAAATAACCATCAGACAGCCTTAAGTCAATTACACTCTAATCAAGCGGAGAGAAGCATCGTGCTTGGAAGGTGTGTCTGGCAGAACTCAATCCTGCCTGAAGCCTATGCATTCCAGGGGACACTGTGGCCAGGCCACTGTCTCAGCTCAGTGGGTAGTGTTTCCTACCCTGTCCCCACTCCAGCTCTCCCCCACTATGTGAGAAGGGATGTCTTGGCTATTCTCCCCGGTTGCTCCTTCTGAATTCATTCCGGACCTAGACAGCTGTACTTTGTCTGACCCTTGCTACTACCCAGCCCCAGGAAGAGATGGCTGGTGGATGGCCACTGTGCTGTATCCAACCACAGGAACCCCTGCCTCCCCACACACACACAATGTGTATGTGTGCTTGTATGACTATATGTGTGACAGGGAAGGGTTTGACGCTTTGGGGAAGTATGAGTCACTCTCACAGACCAAGCTCACCATGAGGGAACAGAGTAGCCTGGCTGCCATCTCCCGGATCAGGGTAAAGTGGGTCATGCCAAAGTCCCAGCTCTGTCACCAAGAGCTCAGACTCTAACCACCCTGTGGCCTCCCAACCCAACTCTGCAGTTGGTACTACAGGAAGGTCTTAAGAAACATCTTCTAGGGACCAGTTTTCTTATCTTTATGATGTTTTCTGAGCACCTCTCATGATAAATCCATCTTGGCGAGGATGGAAATTACCCCCACAGCATCAGGTCACTGTGGCACAGTGGAGGGAGCTGAGCAGTGGAAAATTCTCATGCATGACTCCTAGAACACCCCCACGCCCCTGGTTAGGGCACCCTTATGTGTGTCATGGTGCAGACCCCAAGGCTTGGCACACAACCCCCACCCCTGCCCCACAAAGGAGAGGATCCAGAGGAGAGCAGTGTATCCTGGATTGAAGAAGACTTGGAGGCGGCCCATAGTTCACTCATTTCCTGGTACTTTGTGAGGAAGGCATTTTCTAGGTCTAGAAAACAAAACTGGGATAGAGTGAGCTCCCCAGGACCCCTCCCCACGACTGATCTGGTATAAATGTCTGATGTCTGACAACCCGAGATCCACCCCCCAAGCCCACGTAACAATGGGAGAAGAGAACTGACTCCATAAAGCTGTGCTCTGACCTCCACATGCATGCTATGGTGTATGTGACACCCCCACTCCACATCATACATACATGCATACACGCATACATACATACATACATACATACATACATACATACATACATACATACACAAATGAATGAATGAATACAATGAAAGAATATACTGGAGCAAAGAGAGAATTAGTAGCTCAAACAGCAATGCATACAAAGGGTCAAGGCTTTTATGGCACATAGTAGGGTTTTTTTCTGGCTCATTTGCATAGGAAAGGCTTCCTGGCACACACTCTGTCTTTTACATGTAGTTATTCATAAAATGAATAAAATGTCATGCACTGCAGGTCTTATTAGAGTCTTAAATCTCTCCCCAGGGGTGTGACTTAATATTATAATGAGCCACAGATCACCTGTCAATTTGCTGGAGTGCCTCAGTGCTAGTCAGCCTCTGCAGGTGTGTGTTGTGGGGGCGGGGCTCCCGGCCTTGCGGATACTCCCACTGAGGCTGAGTGAGGCATGAAATTAACCACAAGAGCAGGGTTTGTGTTTACCTGCAGGACCTGGTCTCATTAGAGAGTCACACGGAGAGTGACTGCCCAGGGGAACTCGGACACTTGCAGCTTTCTAGTCACCATCTTCTCTGCTGTGTGATTTGGAGGGAATCACATTCCCTCAGATTCCTTGTGTGCAGATAAGGGGTGGTGATTTGGTCAGCCCCACCAACATTCAGGGTGGTTACGGGGATGAGCCACGGAAGTTGCATATGGGCACCAAGATGGGGGTGAAGGGGTGAGTGCATGGGCTGTGGTAATAGACACAGGTGTTAGGTTCTGCCTCAAGCTGTGAGCTCAGGCAAATATCTCAACTGGGGCCCAATATCTTTGCCACTGAACTCACCACCCAAAGCTTTCAGCAACTATAAATCATGTTTAATAACACACCACCTTGTAATTACCTCAGAGCCTCAGGGGGACTGAGACCGCACTTCAGACAGGGTGAACTCATTACTGTCAGGTCAGCCTGTCGCCCTCTGGGAGCAGGCTGGATCTCAGGCCCAGACTCTGCCTGCTGCTGCCACCAGCTGTAGGCTCTGGGGACCCAGTGTTGACATTTGCATGGTGAGATGGATGGGATAAGGGAGGGAGACAGGGACCTGGAAGGACTGACTCATGGGACTGCAGTGACGTGCCTGGAGGTCTCAGAAAGCCACATCCCTGCAGACTGGTGGAGGGGGGCTGTGTGTGTCCTTTGCTCCTTTCACAGGGACCCTCAGGTTCTTTAAGGTCCCAATGAGTAACCTTGGTGGTGACATCCCCTCTCACCTACTCGGTTTCTCATTATTCCATCTTCCCCTCATCCCCCTCACAGGTTCTCCCTCCCCCTCTCATGGGTCCTCCCCAGCTTCCTGACCTCCACACTCTAATTCAGCACACACATCTAAAAATTGGAAGCTAGCATCTGCATATGAGACAGAACACGTGCCATTTGTCTCTATGGACCGGGATTGCTTCATTTAGTATACTTTCCAGTTCTGTATTCTTGCAAATTTCATTTTCCTTTACAGTTCAATAAAATTCCACCATGTACACATACCACATTTTCATTATCCATTCATCAGTTGATGGGCACCCGGGCTGGCTCCATTTTCTTAGTATTGTGACTAGAACCGCAGGGAACGTAGAAGATCAAGGGCCTCCAGAGTGGGACACAGAGTCTTTTGGGGCCGTGCCCAGGAATGGTATATCTGGGTCACATTGTTCTATTTTTAAATTGTTGAGGAGCCACCAGACTAATTTCCAAAGTGGCTGCACTGATTAACAGCCCCCCGCCACAGTGGATGTGTCCCCCTTCCCCCGAATCCTCACCAGAATTTGTTGACATTTGTTTTCTTGATCATAGCCAGCTGGCTGGGCTAAGATGGACGCTCAAGTTTTAATTTGCATTTCCTTGTTGGTTAATAATGTTGAACACTTAAAAGAAATGTTTTGTATTTCTTCTTTTGAGGCTTCATTTTTCAGTTACATAGCCCATTAAAAAAAAAGATTAATTTATTTTCATTTATGTGCCTCTGTGCATGTGAATGTGTGGGTACCTGTGGAGGCCAGAAGAGGGTGTCATATCCCTTGGACCTGGTGTTACAGAAAGGTGGCCAGCCAGTCATGGTGGGCCCATGCCTGTAATCCCAGCACCTGGGAGGCTGAAGGACAAGGATCAAGAGTTCAGGGTTCTCCTTGGTTATGTAGCAAGTTTGAAGCTAGCCTGGGCCACATGAGACCTTGTCTCAAAAAAAAAAAAAAAAAAAAAAAAAAAAAAAAAAAAAAAAAGAGGGAGAGAAAGGAGGGAGGAAACCACAGGGAAAGAGGAAAAACAGACCCTAGTATTCACGCTGTCTTCGCGGTGATTAATGACTTAATTACTCTTATCCCAAATCTAGAATCTTGAAGTTTCTGAGCTAGAAGTAACTTCAAAATCAGGTCTGGTCCCCAGCTTTGGTTTGTAAAAGGGACCAGGGTCCTTAGAGAACTAACTGGCAGGCTCTAGGACTCGGAAAGGAAGCCTTCAAGATGAGTCTGGAACGTCTTGTGCATGGAACATAGTGAGGATGATTAGCCCAGGGCACAGGGACGTGACGAGCTCCAAAGATGAGCAATTTCGGCTATAAAATAAATAATGCAGTATCGACCAGTAACCCAAAGAATAAAGATCATGAGTCTACAGTGACATAAATAAATAATTGAATAAATACATACATGAGGGGAGAGAAACTAATCTTCCTGGCAAAAGACTTAACAAATAATTTATAATGCCCCCTCCGGAGCTGGAGGTTGACCTTGACCAATGAGTGAAGACCTCCCTTAGCGCTCTGATTTTAGGCAACACTGCAGGGGAAGGGCAGGTGGAGCTGGGAGAGGAGATCGGGTCTAGAGGAGTCTGCAGAGCTCAGTGAGTGGTGGAGGTTAAGGTGGCCAGCCACACTAAATGGTATAGCATGTGATGTTCACCTCCACGGGATTTATCTCTTAAACCTGGAATTCCAGTCTAATCACAAAGACACCCAGGCAAATCCAAGTAGAGGAGAATTCTACAAAACTCCTGGCCAGGGTCTGGGAGGCAGGCCAGTGCTTAACTAGCACACTCAGAATCCTGGGTTCCAGCCCCATAAAACCTGAGTATGGTGCAAGCTCATAATCCCAGCACTGGGAAGGTGGAGGCAGGAAAAAGCTGTTCAAAATTACCAGGCCCACAGTTTTCAAGCTTTAAAGGTCACTGGGACCCAGAGAGGGACCGGCAATTGAGGGCAGAGATGGGAAAGGAGACATGATTGATGGACATAAGATGACAATGTCCTGATGGGAGTCTGGAACAGAAAAAGGGCATAAGGGGGAAACTGGGGAAATGGAATAAAGTGGAGGGTGTTGTTAGTGAAAAATGAGTTATGGTTGCTCATTAGTTTTAGTATTTTATTTGTGTTGTTATTTGTGTGTGTGTGGGTGTCGGGGGTATTCACATGGGTGTGTGCACATGTGCTTTGAGTGTGTGTGTATTTGATTATGTGGAAGCCAGAGGCCAACTCTGGACATCTTCCTCAATCATTGCACTCCACATCTTATTCTTTGAGACAGGGTCTCTCACTGAGCCTGGAGCTCATCATTAGGCTAAGTTGGCTATCTAGTGAGCTCCTGGATCCCTCTGTCTCCATTTTCCCAGTGCTGGTCTCAAGACATGTACTGATGTGTCCAGCTTTTATGTGGGTGCTGAGGCTCTGCACAGCCTTTCACCAACTGAGCCATCCCCCAGGCCTTAGCTGTCCAATATGTTGACATTGGAGAGAGCGCTTAGAAAGGAAGTGGAAGTGAACTCTCTGTAGCCTTATATAAATTACCTGGAAATCTAAACTCTTCTCGAGGGAAAAATATGGTTTCAAAACCTCTTGGTTTGATTCTTTCATTTTTACCACAGGAACAGTGAGGTTCCAGCTATGTAGGGGCTCACAGCTCATTAGTGCAGACTCAGGCACAGCATGGAACATACTGGAAACCTGACTAACAGAGGCACAAAGGGGTAAGAGGTTTGTTTTTCAACTTGGGAAGCATTTGGTGAGGCCAAAATGAAGGCCCAGCTACTCCAATATGTCATGGGGATCGGCGTTTTCTAATTACCCCTTGGTGTCCTTGGTGTGTAGAAAGGAGGTCATGGTGTGGTGGCTCCTCACTGGGCCTCTTGTCCCAGGTCCAGATGAGCAGACATTGTCCTCTCCGGGGTCTATCATACTCCCAGTTTTCCACAGACTTGTCCCAGAATGCCCTGAAGCACCTTCTGAAGCCATTTCACTGGCTGGGGATATATCACAAGATCCAGGTGAGCGGGCAGAGTAATATAACGTTTTCTTCTCTCATTGGTTGAAGTGTGTCATATGACTACTGCCGAGAGTGTGAGAGAGTTTTAAGTTAGGGTCACCACTGTTCCCGGTTCAATAGGATTCATGAGCTGGATATCTGAAGGCTGGAACCATCCGTGGGTGGCCAGCAGCGTCTGCCAACCATGTTAGATAAATTGTCATGTTTCTACCATTTCCCTAGACTACACAAGGACATATTTCTTTCTGTGACAGGGAAGTGGCAAGCTGAGTCTTTGCCCAGAACCCTACAGGGAGCCATTTGTCCCCCACCCCAAACTAACACCTGGCACCTAGTCCCCTCCACCCCCCCACCCCCCCCCCCCCACCCCCGCAACCTCCAGCTCCCTACATCTGCCCTGCTCCATGTGGCTCCCTCCTCTCTTTTAGAACCCTCCTGGTCAGCCAAGCCCAGAATGAGCACATCCCTGCAGAGTGCGGGAGAGGGAGGGTGTGATCCTTGTGTTTCTGACACCACTTCAGAGCTGAACTCCACTTTAAACAATCTTGTGAATGTGTCACACTCACACACCGAGAGAAAGCAGGAGGCTTCTTTGAAGTAATCTCTGTAGAGGACACTTAAGCAGCGCCGATCACAATTCAAGATGCACCTGTCTTTTGACCCAGCAATTTGATTTCTTCTAGAGGTTGATATTTCTGAAAAGCTCAAGGGTATGCATTTATGCAAAGAGGATTTCTCTGGCATTATTTGTAATAGGAAAAAAAATGAAAAACAAAAAGCACATCGGGAGGCAGACAGCCTAAGTGTCCGACAGCAGGAGATTGGCTGGATAAATAATGGCGCTTCCAGGCGACTACATCGGAAGCAGCCATTCCCAAGATTGAGTTTGCTCTCCACACTCTGCCAGGGGTGGTTCTCCGTGACATATTTTTGAATAGGGAAAACAAGAATGAAAAATATGAACAGCGTGGTGTAAAAACTAGCCATTCATCTTGGTTTGTACACAGATGAGTATCTGGAAGGACGTGTACCTTTGCTGGAAGACCCATGGGGACATCCATCATGTCTCCAAGCCCCATGTGTCTCTCTTTAAACCGTCTGCACAGAGATGCCATCTTTCCCTGTCTGCTCCAGAGTACGGCCCTATAGGTTGCCCTAGCAACCCTACTCTCCCTCCTAAGTTAGCCTGGTTCCCTGTCCTTGGGCTCACTACTGTCAATGTGCAAACCTGCTTCTAGTTATTCCCAGAAGCACAAAGGGTAAAACATGCAATAAAATAAAATAAAAAGTCATGGCTAGGGTAGCCTTGTTGGTAGAGTGTTTGTCTCCAAGTACAAATCCCTATGTTTGAACCCAGCACCATACAAACTGGGTGTGATGGTGGGCCTGGAATCCCCACTCTCAGGGGGCAAAGGCAGGAGGATCAGAAATTCGAAGTCAACGGGCTATATAGAGAGCTATAGACCAGCCTGGACTACATGAGACTGTCTCAAAAAGAAATTTTAAAAAAAGAAAAAGAAAAAAAAAAAACAAAGAAGAAGGTAAGTTCCCTTCTTGCCACACACATGTTATCTGGCTTTGCCTTTGAGGGCCTTGTCTGGACTCAGCATCCCGCCCTCTCCCAGTGTCTCCTCACCTACTCATACCTGGATTACATCTCCATTTTGTGAAAGTAGCTGGTAGCTGACCCTCTTCTCACCAGCGAACAGTTTCAGGGGTCGTCTTACTCAGCCCTTCTAGCTGGAATTCTGTCTTCTGTGCCTGGCCCCTGCCTCCCGTGCATCATCCTGCCGCCCTCCCTGGTGACTCCCTCTGTTTCCTTGGTTGGCTTCTCCTGGTCCTCTACCTAGACGCCCTGATTGGCCCTGGACTCTGTTCCATGTCCTTATCTCATTCACTCCTTTGGGGGCTTCACTGTGTAGCCTTTGCAGGCCATGCCTATGCTGATGGTTCCCGAGCCGACCCTGAGATCTTCCCCTGATCCTGGGCTTGCACATGTGACAGCCCTGACCACATCTCCACTCAGATATCCACTGGGTTTCTCAAAGTCCTTCCACTTGCCTAAGCGCCTCATACTAAATATCAACGTTTTTGTACTCTATAGAAAACCCTATTTAAAAAAAAAAGGATGAAAAGACAAGCAACTGATCACGTGTGTGTGTGTGTGTGTGTGTGTGTGTGTGTGTGTGTGTGTGTGTG
>CABHPR010156948.1:41090-60386 GCA_902168415.1 Peromyscus melanophrys | reverse complement strand
ATTTATTTATTTATTTATTTATTTATTTATTTATTTATTTATTTATTACATTTATTTTACATTCTGACCAGTTCCCTTCCCTCACCTCTCATCTACCCACCCCCAATCCATTCCTCCTCCCTCTCTGTTCATAAAGAGGCAGGCCTCCCATAAGAGTCAACAAAGCCTAGCACATCAAGTTGAGGCAGGACCAAGTTCTTCCCCCTGCAGTAAAGCTGGACAAGGCAACCCAGCATGGGGAATGGGTTCCCAAAAGGCAGCTCAAGGGACAGGGACAGGTCCTGGACCCACTGCTAGGAGCCAGACAAATAGACCAAGCTGAACAGCTGTCACACACATACAGAGGGCCTGGGTTGGTTTCATGCAGGCTCCCTAGATGTTGGTCCAGAGTCTGTGAGCTCCCAGGATCTCTGCTCAGCTCTCTTCTCCTGCTTATGACCTTGACACATACGCCCACACAATTTCTCCTCTCTCTCTTCCACATGACTCCCAGAGCTCAGTCCAGGGCGTGGCTGTGGATCTCTGCATCTGCCTCCATCAGTTATTGTATGAATGTTCTCTGTTGATAAATAGGGTAGTCACCAATCTGATTACCTTAGATGACCAGTTAAGGTACCTTCTCCACTGTTGCTAGGAATCTTAGCTTTGGTTATCTTTGTGGACTCCTGGGGATTTCCCTGGCTCCTTGTTTCTCTCTAACCCCAAAATGTACCCCCACCCTCATCAAGAGGTCTCTTTCTTTATTTTCCCCCTCTGTCTCCCCTCCAACAAACCTCACTCACCTATGTCACTCAACAGGCTTCTTGAAGTTCCTATCCCTCCATCTCCCCCTCCACCACTCCCAGTTTACCCAAGAGATCACTTCTAGTTCCTCTTCCCAGGGAAATCCATGCACCCCTTTTTGGGTTTTCCTTGTTATTTAGCCTCTCTGAGGCTGTGGATTGTAGATTGCTTATCTTATACTTTATTTCTAGTATCTAATTATGAGTAAATACATACAATGTTTGTTTTTCTGGGCCTTGGTTACCTCACTCAGAATGATTTTTTTAGTTTTATTCATTTGCCTGAAAATTTCATGAAGTCATTTTTTTTTTACAGCTGAGTAGTACTCCATTGTGTTAATGTACCAGATTTTCCTTATCTATTTGATGGTTGAGAGGCATTTAGGTTGTTTCCAGGGTCTGGCTATTACAAATAATGCTGTTATGAACATAGTTCAGCAAATGTTCTTGAGTTAGGATTGAGCATCCTTTAGGTATATGTCCAAGACTGGTATCACTTGGTCTTGAGATAGATTAATTCCCAAATCCTTGAGAAACCACAGTAGCCCTCCTATATAAAAATGCTAAAGAGGCTGAGAAAGAAATTAGGGAAACAACACCCTTTACAATAGCCACAAATAATATAAAATATCTTGGGGGTAACTCTAACCAAACAAGTGGAAGACCTTTATGACAAGAATTTTAAGTCTTTGTAAAAAGAAATTGAGAAGGTATCAGAAAATGGAAAGATGTCCCATGCTCAATGATCAGTAAGATTGTAGGATTAACATAGTAAAAATGGAAATCTTACCAAAACCAATTACAGATTCAATACAGTTCCCACCAAAATTCCAACACATTTCTTCACAGACCTCTAAAGAACAATACTCAATTGCATTTGGAAAAACAAACAAAAAAATCAGGAGAGCTAAAACAATCCCATATAATAAAGTAACTTCCAGAGGCATTATCACCCCTGATTTTAAGCTCTACTATAGAGCTATAGAAATAAAAACAACATGGTATCGGCATAAAAACACACAGGTAGATCAATGGAATCCAGTTGAGGATCCTGACATTAATCTGCACACCTATAAACACCTGATAATTGACAAAGAAGCCAAAATCATACAATGGAAAAAAGAAAGCATCCTCAACAAATGGTGCTGGCATAACTTCATGTCAGCATGTAGAAGAATAAAAATAGATCCATGTCTATAACCCTGCACAAAACTCAAGTCCAAATGGATCAAAGACCTCAACATAAATCCAGTTATACAGAACCTGATTGAAGAGAAAGTGGGAAGTAATCTTGATAGCATTGGCACAGGAGACTACTTCCTGAATATAACACCAGTAGCACAAACACTGAGAGCAACAATTAATAAATGGGACCTCCTGAAACCAAAAACTTCTGTAAGGCAAAGGACGTGGTCAATAAGACAAAATGGCAGCCTACAAAATGGGAAAAGGTCTTCACCAACCACACATCTGACAGAGGGCTGATATCCAAACTATATAAAGAACTCAGGAAACTAGACATCAAAAAATCCAAATAATCTAATTTAAAAAGATAGAGTACAGATTTAAACAGAGAATTCTCAACAGGAGAATTGCAATTGGCTGAGATACACTTGAGCTGTTCAACATCCTTAGCCATCAGGGAAATGTAAATCAAAATGACTCTGAGATACCATTTTACACCTATCAGAAAGGCTAAGATCAAAACTACTGATGACAGCTTATGTTAGAGAGGATGTGGAGTAGGGAAAACACTCCCCCACTGCTGATGGGATTACAAAAACTTGTACAGCCACTTTTGAAATTGGCTAGAGGTTTTAACAGCAGGTAGAATAGAAGAATTGAGAGTGGAAATGTGTGTGTCCTTGAACTTCAACAAATTTCTATTTTTATTACTGCATGGGGTATTAACTATAGCCTTGACATTAGCATCTATTACAAAGCTGACGCCATCTAGTCATTGTTTGGATTTTTATCATAAACGAAGTTTGTTGTGATCTGTCTGTCAAATATTTTTTGGCATCTTTTGGAATGTGCGTATGCAAATATTCCTTAATATAACCTGCTCAGTCTGTATAATGTTACTTGTATGTATGTTTTCATTGCTGACTAGTTTATGTTAGACAGCCAATTGTACTCCTCCCTGGGGAATGATATTTATCCAGCTCCCAGCACTCCTTAGTTGCTTCTAATTCTTTGTATGAGGTTGAGGCATCCAAGTCTTTCCTCTGTCAAAATTCTCTGTTTAAATCTGTACATTTAAATCCTCAGTGCATTAGCACTGCATATCTATTTTTGTTTTTAATATATTGTTTTTCTTTCACTCAAAGAGATCTGTTTGTTTGTTTTGGTAGATGTGTTCTCATTGTGTAGCTCAGACTAGATTTCAAATTTCTATATAGCTCAAGCTGACTGAATATAAGATCCTTTTTCTTTAACTTCCTGTGCTCTTATTATAGGCATGAGGCAATACATCTGAGTAGGTATTCATTTATAAAGCACATTTTGGAAAAAATTAACGTGATTTTTTTTGTAATGTTTCTTGACCCATGGTTTGTCATACTAAACCTTCTATCTCTGCCTTTAATTTAATCTTGTTAATTTTAAATAAAATTTGCTTGAAATCCTATTTTTTCCAATGGAGCATTTTCTTTCATGTTAACATGCAGCCTTAGCTGTCTCTTGTATATAGATATATTTGGAGAAATGTCTATAAGAGGACAATATTTCAATGATATCTCATAGTTTTGCAAGACCTCAGAAAGGGCAGAGTAACTATTTCCATTCCATACTCTGCTTCCAGAATGTAGATTAATAGTTTTGGAAGAGAGGGATGATGTTTCATTTTGAAGAATAGGAGATATAGGCTTACAGCCCATTATTAAACTATCATGTTTCTTAAACTCGCAGATACTCCCTTGTAAACCTACTTTGTGTGTGCAGCTACTACCTGATACCACGTTATCCTGTGGGAATGGGTTTCACGATCTTGGCAACAGTACTTTTATTTCTGTCCTTCTTATTGTTCTGAGTAATGATCTTAACTTTTCCTAACCTAGGAATGCCATCTTTTCTTTTGAAATCTATAAAATTGTAGCACAAATTATTATCACCTTACAAGGGAGGAAAAACATTGGATTTTACTTAGTTCTTGGCAGTTTTGCTCACCAACTTTGGATGATCTAGTGAAAGCACTTCCTTGTAAAGAAAGAAAGGGGCCCTCAAGGCTTCTTAATGGTATTAGATGAAAGTCAATGGGGTTCATAGTCAAATTTGTGTGTGACTTGGTACAGATAACCAAAACAGTCAATGGTTCCCTGCTTTATTATCTATTTATTTTATTCAACTCAGGAAATGGTTCTAGACAATGAAGCCACACATAAAGAAGTTCAAATGTAGCTCTATGGATATCAAAATGGCTGATACTGCTTCTCTTTCTGGCAGGTGAGATATTTGATGGCCATGCCCAGGCTGACCTAATTACACCAACTATTCAAAAAATCTACCTTAGAAGAAAAATATTCTGGGTTACCTCACCTAGGATGCTTTTTTCTAGTTCCATCCATTTGCCTGCAAACCTCATGATGTCATTGTTTTTCTCTGCTGAGTAGTACTCCATTATGTACCACATTTTATTTATCCATTCTTCAGTTGAAGGGCATCTAGGTTGTTTCCAGGTTCTGACTATTACAAATAATGCTTCTATGAACATAGTTGAGCATGTGTCCTTGTGGTATGATTGAGCATTCCTTGGGTATATGCCCAAGAGTGGTATAGCAGGATCTTGAGGGAGACTGATTCTCAATTTTCTAAGAAAGTGCCATATTGATTTCCAAAGTGGCTGTACAAGTTTGCATTCCCACCAACAGTGGAGGAGTGTTCCTCTTGCTCTACATCCTCTGCAACAGAAGCTGTCTTCAGTGTTTTTGTTCTTAGCCATTCTGATGGGTGTAAGATGGTATCTCAGAGTTGTTTTGATGACTAAGGATGTTGGGCAATTCATTAAATGTCTTTCAGCCATTTGAGCTCCCTTTTTTGAGAATTCTCTGTTTAGTTCTACAGCCTATTTTTTAACTGGAGTGTTGGGTATTTTGATGTCTAATTTCTTGTGTTCTTTATATGTTCTGGATATCAGCCCTCTGTCAGATGTTGGGTTGGTGAAGATCTTTTCACATTCTATAGGCTGTCATTTTGTCTTGTTGACCATGTCCTTTGCCCTACAAAAGCTTCTCAGTTTCAAGAGGTCCCATTTATTAACTGTTTCTCTCAGTGTCTGTGCTCTCAGTGTCTGTGTTATATTTAGGAAGTGATCTCCGGTGCCAATACATTCAAGACTACTTCCTACTTTCTCCTCTATCAGGTTCAGAGTAACTGGATTTATGTTGAGGTCTTTGATCCACTTGGACTTAAGTTTTGTGCATGGTGACAGATATGGATCTATTTGCAGTCTTCTACATGTTGACATCCAGTTATGCCAGCACCATTTGTTGAAGATGCTTTCTTTTTTCCATTGTATAGTTCTGGCTTCTTTGTTGAAAATCATATGTTCATAGGTGTGTAGATTAATGTCAGGTTCTTCAGTTTGCTTCCATTGGTCTGTATGTCAGTTTTTATGCCAGTAACAAGCTGTTTTTATTACTAACTATAGTAGAGCTTGAAGTCAGGGATCTTGTTGCCTCCAGAGGTTCCTTTATTGTACAGGATTCTTTTGGCTATCCTGGATTTTTTGTTTTTCCATATGAATTTGAGTATTGTTCTTTCCAGGTCTGTGAAGAATTATATTGGGATTTTGATGTGAATTGCATTGAATCTGTAGATTGCTTTTGGTAAGATTGCCATTTTTACTATGTTAATCCTACCTATCCATGAGCATGGGAGAACTTTTGATTTTCTGATATCTTCTTCAATTTCTATCTTCAGGGACTTAAAGTTCTTGTCATACAGACCCTTTGCTTGTTTAGTTAGAGTTACCCCAAGGTATTTTATATCATTTGTGGCTATTGTAAAGGGTGATGTATCTTTCTCAGCCCGTTTGTCATTTGTATATAGGAGGGATACTGATTTTTTTGAGTTAATCTTGTATCCTGCTACATTGCTGAAGGTGTTTATAAGCTTTATGAGTTCCCTGGTAGAATTTTTGGGGTCACTTGTGTATACTATCATGTCATCTGCAAATAGGGAAAACTTGACTTCTTCCTTTTCAATTTGTATCCCCTTGATCTCCTTTTGTTGCCTTATTGCTCTGGTTAGAACTTCAAGTACTATATTGAATAAGTATGGGGAGAGCAGACAGCCTTGTCTTGTTTCTGATTTTAGTGGAATCGCTTTGATTTTCTCCCTAATTACTTTGATGTTGGCTGTTAGCTTGCAGTAAATTGCCTTTATTAAATTTAGGCATGTTCCCTGTATCACTGATCTCTCCAAGACCTTTATCATGAAGGGGTGTTGGATTTTGTCAAAGGCCTTTTCAGCATCTAGTAAGATGATCATGTGGCTTTTTTCTTTCAGTTTGTTTATATGGTGTATTACATTGACAGACTTTCGTATGTTGAACTACGCTTGCATCCCTGGGATGAAGCCTACTTGATCATGGTGGATAATTGTTTTGATGTGTTCTTAGAGTCTGTTTGCCAATATTTTATTGAGTATTTTTGCATCAATGTTCATGAGGGAGATTGGTCTGTAGTTCTCTTTCTTTGTTGCATCTAGAAAGACAAATATGGTATGTACTCACTCATAAGTTAATACTAGATATAAAGCAAAGGGTAACCAGACTGCAACTCACAACTCTAGGGAGGCTACCTAGTAAAGAGGACCCTAAGAAAGACACAGGGATCACCCAACGAATGAGAAATGGATGAGATCTACATGAGCAAACTGGGGGTGGGGGGTAATGGAGGGTAAGGGTCAGGGAAAAGCAAGCTTAGGGGAGAGGGAGGTCCCAGCTGGATCAGGAACAGAGTGGGAGAACAAGGAAAGAGATACCATGATAAGTGAAGACCCCAGGGGAATAGGAAAAAGCAGAGTACTAGAGAGGTCCCCAGAAATCCACAAAGATACCTCTACTATAGACTACTGGCAATGGTCAATAGAGTGCCTGAGCTGACCTACTCTGGTGATCGGATGGCCGAACACCCTAACTGTCGTGATAGAACTCTCATCCAGTGAATGATGGAAGCAGATGCAGAGAGATCCATGGCCAAACCCCAGGTGGAGCTCCAGGAGTCCAATCAGCAAGAGAGAGGAGAGCTTATATGAGCAAGAGATATTGAGACCATGATTGGAAAAAGCACAGGGACAAGTAGCCAAACTAGTAGAAACACGTGAACTGTGAACTAATAGCTGAGAAGCCCCCATGGAACTGGACCAGGCCCTTTGGATAAATGAGACAGTTGATTAGCTTGAACTGTTTAGGAGGCCCCCAGGCAGTGGAACCAGGACCTGTCCTTGGTGCATGAGCTGGCTTTTTGGAACCTAGGTAGGGCCTATGCTGAGACACTTTGCTCAGCCTTGGTGTAGGGAGGAGGGAGGACAGGGGAATCCGTGGCTGATATGCAAAATTAAATTAATTATAAAATAAAAATATTTTAAAAAAATTAAAAAAAATATTCTGACATATAACCAATAATTACCAGGATGTTTATCTAAGTATGAAGAGAGGGTAGTGATCATTTCTTGAGTATATAGAATTATTCTACAATCTGTAGAAAATTCACAAGTGCTGTGAGCACGAGCAGGTATATTGTTAGAACAATAGTCGATTCATTAGGGAGATGAGGGGACAGAGCCCGCATTGTGCATTATGGAAGGATTGCAGCAGCTGTGCTGTCAGGGCTCAGCCCTCCAACCCCCGAGCCCCTGCACTCCATTATGCTATACTTTGATCCATTTGGTGATAACATGAAAAGGACTCATAATTTTTGTGAAGTGGGTTTCTCCCTCCGAGAGAGACTTGTCTGTGGCAGACAATTTTCTACAGGAAACCATATGTGAAGTTTTGTCTCTGATTTCCATAATATTGTCAAAGATTGGTTTTTATAACACTGATGAAGGCTATGCACTAGAGAACGGGAAACAAGAAAAAGCCAAAAGAAATGTAGACAGGTTTCTGGGGACATCGCTACCACATTGCTAACCCCCTTAGTCATTCTGTGAAAAGTGGGAGAAAACTTAAGAGATCATATCTTTTTATGGAAACTACAGTTACCCCGTGTTCTGTGTACTTAAAAAAATCACTCTTCAAGTCAAACACACATCAGCCAAAGAATATAAATAATGTAGGTACAGCTGGAAAGTGAAGTCTTAGCAACTGTCAAATGTAGATCTACCCAATGCTTACATGGGTAGTGTCATTGACAAAGATGTCACTGAGCTTTGTATGGTTCCAAATGAGGAATAAAACAGTTCACTTGACTGAGCTACTTTCTGCTGTTCAAATTTAAACAAAATAAAATGAATATACGTTACTGGAATGCAACTGTGTTCACCCTATATACTCTTGATGATGTCCTCTGCTCTTAAAGTCAAAATCATCTCCAACAGAAGCAATGAACTTAGGATGAGATCTGTTTCCTTGTCTCTTAGAAGTATGTAAGCTCACATGTATCTATCCAGTTATGACCAAAATACTTAAGGAAATAAAACATCCAAACTTTTAAGATTTTTTTCTTTTTTAATTTTTTAATTAAGAAATTTTCTACTCACCCTACATACAACCCACAGATCTCACCTCCTCCCTCCTCCCACCACCAATCCCTCCCTCCCAAGCCAGCCCCCATCCCCACATCCTCCAAATCAAGGTCTCCCATGCTGAGTCAGCATAGCCTAGCACACTGAGCAGAGGCAGCTCCTCCTGGCTGTACCAAGGCTACGACAAGGTGCCACACCGAAGACACCAGGCTCCCTAAAGCCTGCCCAGGCTCCCAAAAGCCTGCCCACGCCCCAGGGATGGATCCCGATCCTGCCGCCAGGGTTTCCCCCAAACAGTTTAAGCTAAACAACTGCCTCCGTTATCCAGAGGGCCTAGTCCAGTCCTATGGGGGCTCCACATCCACTAGTCCACAGATCATGGGTCTCCATCAGTGTGATTGGTCATCTCTGCCTGTCTTCCCATCATGATCTCGATGTTCCCCGCCCATGGAATCCCTCCTTTCTCCCATGACTGGATTCTGGGAGCTCATCCCTGCATCTGGGATCCCTGCATCTGCCTCTATCAGTCACTGGATAAAGGCTCTATTATGATAGTTAGGGTATTCACTAGACTGATCACCGGAGTAGACCAGTCCAGGAAACCCCTTAGTCACTGCCAGCAGTCCAAGGTGGGATCATCCCTGTGGATTCCTGAGAGCTTCCCTGGCATCCTGCCTCTTCCCACTCCCATAATGTCTTCATCTATCATGGTATCTCTTTCCCTGCTAGTGAGGACTATTGTAGAAAATAGCTGTAACTTACATAATCAACAATCTCCATCACTTTGAACAGGAATTCTCAATGGTCACATCATTAATGGTGTTCATCTATGGCAGGGAAAAAGAATTTCTACTCAGAGATGACTTTTATGGTCCAGGACTTGTTTCCACCCAATCATGGCTATTGTATATACTACTTAGAAAAGTAACTGTTATCAGATGAGCTTTTGAAATTAAAATGGGTTTGCTGGCTAGTCTTATGTCAACATGACACAGGCTCTGGTTATCTGAAGGGAGGGAGCATAAATTAAGAAAAATGCCTTCATTTTGGTTGATATCACTGGGAGTCCTGATCTTTTCTGAAGGGAAATGGAGGAGTAGTGGATCTGAGGGTGAAGGGAGGTAGGGGAGAGCTGAGAGGAAGGGACGGAGGGGAGACTAAGGTTGGGATGTATTGTATGAGAGAAAAATAAATTTAAATAAAAGTAAATGCTTCCATAAGATCCAGCTGTAAAGCATTTTCTTGATTATTGATTGATGAGGGATATTCCAGGCCATTGTGGATTATGCCATCCCTTTGCTTGTGGTCCTGGGTTCTATAAGAACTCAGACTGAGTAAGCCATGGAGAACAAGCCAGTAAGCAGCACCCTTCTATGATCTCTGCATCAGCTGATAAATCCACATTCTGCTGTGGAATATTTGTACACTATGTGAAGATGTATTGCTGTGATAGTTATAATAAAGAGCTGAATAGCCAATAGCTAGGCAGGAAGGGATAGGTGAGATTTCTGGCAGAGAGAAAGCCATGTGAACAAATATAGATTAATATAAATAGGTTAATTAAATTATAAGTGCCTAAGCTAAGGACAAGCTTTCATAATTAATAATAAGTCTCTGTGTCATTATTTGTGGGCTAGCTGTTCTGATGAGAAACCTTACTATAAGGTTCCTGCCCCGTTTGAGTTCCTGTTCTGACTTCCTTTGATGATGAACAGAAATATAGACATGGAAGGTAAACAAACCAGTTCCTCTCCAGCTTGCTTTTGGTCATGTCACAGTAATAGAAACTTTAAGACAATGGGCAATTGACAGAATCGTTGCTAAGTTCAATTTATATGCTCAATCTAAGGTGGGATAATGGATAATAGACTGGATACTGGAGAGCATGCATGACACACTGGATCACTCTTAAGCAATAAAATCCATTGTGTGTATGTATTAAATGACCCTGTTCTTATCATGCTACGGAAATTTAGCCAGGAGCTTTTCAGGAGATGTTCTTGTAACTATTGAAATTAGGATGCATAATTAAGCCGTTTGTCACCAAACAGAAATATCATGACATTTGCCAGCATCCAAACTATAGTAGAGGTTGGAAGAGATATTCAGTGTCCTACCTTTCACAGGACTTCAAACATATATAATCTTATCTGTTTTTCTTTCTTGTTTTCTTTTCCTTTGAGAATCTCATACATTAATCCTGTATTTACATAATTTCAGCCCCACAATTTTCCTCTCTCTGACTCTTTCTGTGTTCATCCTAATTCCCTCTCAAATTCATTATCTTCTCTTTTAAAATTAATACTGTTACACATATATAAACACATACAAATGCACTCATAAAATGCTTTATATGAAACTAAAGAAGTGGTAAAATGTTTGAAGAGCTATGGCACAATGAAAATACAATATGTGTTGTGGAAAAATTGACTCCAAGACAAAACAGAGAAGCCTGAAATAGGCTTATGAGATTTAGGCAGTAAACAAACTTTACCAGTATGAGAAAGCTACAATTTACATTATTTCTGATGTCTTTCCCAATGTGTTAAACCATGAGCAGATGCCAAAAGATGATTATCAGACCCACCAGGCCGCCTCAGACTGTGAAGTCAGCTCTAGGGTACAAGTACATGAGTTGTGAGTTGTGACCCATGAAGGAGTGGATATTTGTGATGCAGCACTCATGAGTCATGTATGTTCCTGTACATCACCCCCATCCATATTTCTGCACATACCCAAATAAATTCAATTGGCTCTTAAAATTGGACTGAAAACTGTTAAAAGTTATAAATTAATATATAAAGCATACTTCAATTTATTTAAAATTACAAAACCTTGGCACTAGAGAGATGGCTCAGTGGTTAAGAGCAGTTGTTGCTCTTCCAGAGGACCTGAGTTGGGTTCACAGAAAAAATGAGGTGGTTCACATTCATTCTTACCTCCAGTTCAAGGGGTCCCACAACCTCTTCTGTCCCCCACCAACCATGAAAGCAAAACACTCACACAAATAAAATAAAATAAACAGAAACATCTAAAAGAGTTTAGGCATAACATACTGACTGCATTGTTAATTACAGCTGTAGTCAGCTACAGAAATGGACTTGGACTAAGAACATAAACAAGGAATGAAATCAATAGATAATATTAGCACGAAGTGACAACAGCAATCTTATGAATGAAGTTATGGACCACTCCATTCTCCTCAATTAAAATTGACTTATTTCTTTCTGTCCTCCATATTCAGAGCTCAATCTTCAAATCTGGAATGTTAGGTAATAAAAAAAAAACAATTATGTCATGGTCACCTGTGTAATATCGATTCATGGCAATGAAGAATAACCTTGGACTTGCTATTATTTTCTCCAAAGCTTTCATGCTGTGTGGAGGCTTCTGTTAACAAAAGATATTATTAGAAAACTGGTAAGCTTGCAGTTTTCCCTTTCCTGGAGTTGAACACTGTAAAAATGGACAGCCATCATTACTTAAGTGATAATTACAGAGAAACTGAATTCAACCTAAGCAAAGCATGGATAGAAAGAATGAATCATTTCTAACCACAAACCTCAAACACACCAAGTGTTTGAAGAAATTCCCAGATAAAGATAATTACCACTGTTTTCCTTCTTGGAGTTTCCATTTATTTATTTATTTATTTATTTTACAAAAACTTATCTGAATGATGCTTACTTTCTTTGGGCAGAACAACTTGCAATTCTGTAGAAACTTTGTGGTATTTATTTTTCTCTTGATGTATTTTATTACTGAACTTTAAAATCATATCATAGCATTTTATTATTATTTGTAGTGTTATACAATACAAGATCTCAAAGCGCTTGAGTATTTTTTAAGGTTATATCAACATGGATTGAATTCCAAGGATGTGGATGCTGGTACTGAGTTAACCCACTGCTCTTGTTCCCATTTTGACTTCTTCTTGCCCTCCTATTTAAGAAAACTTCCTCCCGCCTTTGTCTCCCTCTCTTTGTCTTTCCCACTCTTCTCGTCCAGCCTTCTTCTTTCTTTCTCCATTATGAATTTCCTTCAATTTACAATTTTGACCTCTAGTTGAACTTTGATAATTCAATTCTGTTGATCACAAAAATTCCATGCATTCCCAAAGCTATAGTCACCATTAACTTTGCTCCATGCTCAGTCAAAAATTGATTCAAGTTTTCTAGCTTTGAATAAAATAATTTTTTCTATATTTATGTATATACATATTAAAATAACTTATTCTATATATATATTATATTATGAACTGCAGTGAAGGATTAAGAATGCAACAGGCAAGCAAGCTTTGGTGAAATTTTATAATTGTAACAAGTAAAGAGTCTGTAGGATTAGTATGGTATTGGATCCTGGGACTCTCTTATGGGTTGTTATGGAGGAGTAAACTCGGGCAAGGACACATCCAGGCTATTTCTTGTCAACAGCAGAGTTAGACATGGGTTGGTACATGACCACAATGAATACTAAATGACACAGTGAGGTCTCTGTGATCTCATGGCATTTCAGATGCCAATGTCCTGCTAGAGGTTGAAGCCAGTAACTGGAAGTACAGTTTAAAGATTAACTGAGAGCAACTCAATTTACAAACTGATCCAAAATCAGTCTAATTTCTGACTGAATTGAATCACCAGCTGTTCAACTATTGGCTTTACAGAAAGAGCAAAGAAAAAGGAAAAAGCAAACAAGCAGGAAACATTTCTTTATTTGAAGGAAAAAAATAACACTACAAACTTCACTATTTAGTTTTTTATAGTTTAAAAATAGTAAGACAAAGGAAGAAGTAAAGAATAAAAAATCAATAAATAAAAGATATTTATGAAAAGCCACAAAGTGGTGAAAGTGATAGACATGGGTAATGAAATTACTTTTAAAATACATCAAAGTAAGTAACATTAAATGAATTACAAAGTATAAGCATGTCAAGAATGACATGGCATAGTTATTCTAGGTATTTTCTTATCTATCATCTATCAATCAATCAATCTATCTATCTATCTATCCATCCATCCATCCATCCATCTATATACCTATCTATCTATCTATCTATTTATTATTTATCTATTTTATATCCTGACTGCACTTTCCCCCTCTCTCCTCTGCTTCCAGTATCTCCTCCCATCTCCCTTCTGCCTCCCCCATCCACTTCTCCTCCATTTCTATTCAGAAAAGGGCAGTCCTCCCATGGTTATCAACAAAACATGGCATATAAAGTTGCCATAAGACCAAGAAACTCCCAGGATTAGGGCTGAACAAGGCAACCCAGTATGAGGAATACGGTCTCAAATGCCTGCAAAAGAGTCAGTCCCTGCTCCCACTAGGGAGCCAGCATGGGACTGACCTAGGCCCTTTCCATATATGTTACAGTTGTGTAGCCTGTTCTTCTAAGTCTTTTTGTTTTTATTGTTTGTTTGTTTGTTTGTTTGTTTGTTTTTCAAGACAGGGTGTCTCTGTGTAGCTTTGCGCCTTTCCTGGAACT
The DNA here is from genome assembly GCA_902168415.1 of Peromyscus melanophrys. Lineage (NCBI taxonomy): Eukaryota > Metazoa > Chordata > Mammalia > Rodentia > Cricetidae > Peromyscus > Peromyscus melanophrys. The sequence continues at coordinate 46,430 of CABHPR010156948.1, read as the reverse complement.
CATTCTGTACCCAGGCTGGCCTCAAACTCACAGAGATCTGCCTGCCTCTGCCTCTCGAGTGCTGGGATTAAAGGCATGTGCCACCACAACCCAGCTCCTAAATCTTTTCTTAATGTATGACTTTGTTGCTTTCTCAAGATCACTGCAAAAGGAAAAATGACTAGAGAAACAAATTTTTATTAGACTAACATTTTGGGTGCACAGGTACTTTATGGGTCAATTTCTTGTGCATAGAAGAAATGTAAAATATATTATCTAATCTCTCCATTTAATTTTAAAAATGCTGCTCACTTTGCTTTAAATTTAAAAAAGTTTTGTCTCAGAGTCTTTCACACTTTCTAGGGATTTAATTTTCTTTCATAAGTGAGGCATCACATCTTGTCTTCTTTTCGGTGTTAAAAATGTATTTTAAAGTTATGTAATTGTAATCTCTGTATTTAATCAGGTTTCCTCTCTTCTTGGCTATGATCACTCTTCTTTGTTTTAGATACTTCCCTGAAACACTGGGCACTGATTAGTTTTATTGGTTGTTTGCACTTAGGAGTTAATAAGATGTCAACTGTACTCCACACATGTACATAACATTATGTATTTGGTTATGTTTTATCAAAAGGAGAGTATCAGTACAGACTGATAGGCTTAACTGGAAATTTATTGAAACTCTAATTTTCTACTGCTCTGTCAAACAATATCATTATGTTTAGTTCTTTCTTTTCTAGTCTTTCCACGAACTCTTATTATGTTGAGAATGGGTGAAATAAAATTATATAATGTTATTGGATTAGACGGAATCTATCAACTGTCCATAAGAGACTTCCACCAATCAATATATGATATTCCAACACAATTATATGTTAAAACCTTTTGTGCAATTCTATGTTCTGTGCAAATTAAAACACTTCTGGGATTATGACTCATCCCTGTCAAAATAGCTAAGATCAACAAAACAAACAGAACAGCTGACAGAAAAATAGCAGCAAGATTGTGAGGAAAGAAGACCCCTCATTTCTGTTAGTGGCTTACAATCTTATAGAGCCACTCTGGAAACCAATATGGAGAATCCTCAAAAAACAAAATAAATCCACTATATGATCCAGCTATACCACCTCTTGACCTATGACCCAGCTATTCTGCCCCTTGACATATTTTCAGTGTGTGTGTGTGTGAGTGTGTGTGTGTGTGTGTGTGTGTGTGTGTGTGTGTAGTGTGTGCTAGCACATGCCTGTGTCATTGGAGGGATTAGAGGAAGTTAATGGAAGGGAAAAGTGATACCATTCTATTTTAACTAAAATATATAAAAAATTTAAATGTGCTTCCCATAATGAAGCTGCATTCTTACACCTTTGTGTGGACTTCTGCTGCAGATTCATTTTGTCGTAACCAGAGTTTGTCTCTGCAGGAACATATACCACTTCTTTCTTTCCACTCTAATTTGCAAGTATTTTTGTGTGTTTGTGTTAACCATCATCTTAATGGGTAATCAAAACGACTTCAACATACTGCTTTTATATTTCTTTAATTGTATCTACATTCTCATATATAACCAATGTTTTTGTGAGATATGCGTCTCGATTCTTGTATATTATTAGTCAAAGCCTCAAAAAGACTTACTTCTCCAAAGCCTTCAAGTATATATTTTTATATGTTTAATCAAGGAAAATTGTCAACAATTTTAATAAATATAAAAATCATGTGCACAAAATGTAAAGAATATGTTGAAGGGTGCTCAGAGGAGACAGGTTAATTGTAACATACTGGCTGTGCATCAGCTACACTTGGGTCTGTGTGCAAAAAAATGAACCTAGTGGTTTATAAATACAGTCTCAGAAATAGTGTGAAATTTGAATTTTTGAGAGATATGTTTTCTTTATTTAGTTTAATTGCTTTAAGGCTTTCATCATGGATGAAATATATTATGATCAATCAAATGTACCATGTTTGCTTCCCTTCCAAAATGTCTCCCATCCCCATCACCACCTTTCTTATGCAATATTGTGTATTTTTTAGGCCCACGGAGCAACATGTATGTGTATGGATGTAGGGCAATCTATGAAAGCATGGATCTCCTCACTAGAAGTGACTCTTCCGCCACTAGCAGCCATCAAATGTCTATTGCTCTTCAACTAGGAGCCTAACTTTATGAGCCCCTCTTGCCTCCATGCTGTGAATTGGGTTTGCTTAACTTTTGTAAGTCTTGTGTATTCAATAAGAGCTATTGAGTTCATATGTACCAAATCACTGTCATATCTGGCAAATATCCACTACCTCTGAATCTTACAACCATCTGACCCCACTTCGGTCACAATTCCTGAGCTTTGGGGAAACAGGTTGTGATACAGATGTTCCATTTAGAGCTGAATATTTCACAGTCTCGTATGATCTGCACACTGGTCAATTTTTGGAGGGAGAGAGTCTCTGTATTAATCACTATCTATGGCAAAAAGAAGTTCTACTAAGCCGGGCGATGGTGGTTCATGCCTTTAATCCCAGCACTTGGGAGGCAGAGCCAGGCAGATCTCTGTGAGTTCAAGGCCAGTCTGGTCTACAGAGTGAGATCCAGGACAGGAACCAAAACTACACAGAGAAACCTTATCTCAAAAAACAACAAAAAAGGAAACCAAGAAATTCAAAAAAAACATTTTTCTACTATAAATGCTGAGGGAGGCACTAATCTATTGATATAAGGATAAGAATTCAGGGGAAAGTTTATTACTATGTCCATTTACAGAATGATAATATTAGGTCCTCCCATAGGTCTACGTCCTAATCGCTTACTAGGTTTAGCCCAGTTAATGATGCCATGCAAAAGTTCTGTCTTATAGAACAACCCTTAATTCCCAAAAGAAAGTGGTTAGTCCCAAAACATTCGTGCTACTATTGTACCAGTTGACAAATCTTGTGAGAACCGTCCTTCTAATAGTTCACACTATTTGTGGCTGCATAGGTGTATTGATTATATTTCTCCCCTTGTAGCCTGCATAGAAACATCCAGGGAACTAAAGGCCCTCCCTTAATGATGAAACTTCTTCCTTTACCCCCATTTCCTTTTTACATTTACTGTTTTCCTATATCCCCTCTCTAGCTTTCTAATCTCATTTTCAAATTAGGGCAATTTCTTGTGAGGTCTTAAATATCAACTCTAGACTGTCAATAATCTGTTCCTCTTTAGCTAAGAGAATCATCCTTGCATTCTCAAACTAAACACTTTTCCTTGAAAAAAATCCCCTTAGTCTATTTGTAATGCAGTGAACCTTTATTGAAATAATGATCACTTATATATTTGGTGGAATGTATGTCTAAAAGCCTTCTTTGGGGGTTATCTTTTGTCTTAACAAGAACTTTTTCTTAAGAGTTTGTGAAAATATTTTCTTTAAAATGACCAACTAGAGTAAAGATGCTACTTTGCTAAGTGTATGAATGATGTTACATTCCTAGAATGCCTAGAATGCTTTGTAATGTAGGTAATCATCATGCGAGAGATAGTTTAAAGTAAATAAACACAGATTTTCACAAGACTCCATAAGACTGAAATGGAAAGGCAAACGTAAATGAGAGATTTACAGTTTTGTGCTTCTTTTGTAATTATAGAGGCAGAAACGATGCAAAGACCTACAGCTTCAGCATCTGTCAGTTTAAAGCTGTCAATATTCTTTTCAGCAATTGCTACTATGCTTATTTTTTATTATTTTTATTTTTTTGGTTTTTCGAGACAAGGTTTCTCTGTGTAGCTTTGCGCCTTTCCTGGAACTCACTTGGTAGTCCAGGCTGGCCTCGAACTCACAGAGATCCGCCTGGCTCTGCCTCCTGAGTGCTGGGATTAAAGGCATGTGCCACCACCGCCCGGCTGCTACTATGTTTATTAATATAATATGATTTATTACTAATGGAACTACGTGGTATGTAAATTTTGTGAACTATATAGTTATAAAATATGAAGAAATAGTTATTGGTAATAAAATTAATGTTTTTATACTATTTTTGAAGAAAACGTTCACAATTTGAAACTAGTACAGTATTTGTGTCACACATTATATTCTATAACATTTTCAAAATAACATGTTTCATTTCTAACAAAATTATATTTTATTTTGTTTTATATGAACTTAAAATTGCAAGATATGTGTTCCAAAATCATTAAAAATAACTTTCATCAATGTTAAAATGTATCTATATCTATATATCCTAAATATAAAGATGAATATTTTTGAAAATATTTTCCCCCTGAGAAAGAATATAAATTTTTATATTCCATAAAAGTATCTATTTTCAGATATAAGTAATTCAAGGAGGAGAGAAAGTAGGACACAATTTTTAAGCCTATTCAGCATTTAAACACTTCTAAATATAGAATGTAACTTCTAATCACTCATAAATTACTGATGAATTACTTTCAGATGATCTTCCATATAAATTTTAGTGAATGATTCAAATTATGAATCTGAAGGTCTACAAATGGGTCAGTATCCTAAATGCATTTAATAATGAAAGTTTCAACCACTCACTGAACACTAAGCAATATCTTAAACCCATAGTAGAAAAGTGTTTTTACACTCATTTTACAGATGTTTTCTGGGTGGTACTTTATATCTATTATATAAGTCCTATTATATAAGCACATATCATAGAAGTTCTCAGTTTAATCAATTCAGTTAACTGTTTATTAAAGAATAAGATATTATACTTTTTCTTGGTGGCATAATAAAATATCCTCTTAACAATGCACTTAAAATGTCATTATTTAGAAGAGAGAGAAATAGAATTTCCATTATGCCCCAGGATAAGCAAAAATATCAGTAACTGTAATTCCGTTTCATTAAATATGAGTAGTTGTTTCCTTTGCTGATTGCTTACAAGTTTGAAAATAAAGGGCAATTGGGATCTAAAGTTATAGAATCAGTAAGTATTCATCAAAACCCTTAACAATGTAAAATATTTTTCCAATAATAGTTGGTGAAATTTAGACTTTTGTCAAAGATGTTGAAGAGAGTTTTAAAATGAAGATTAATCCTATTCTGCGTGGCAATGGGAATTTATGAAAATTTCTCTTACATTCAAAGAGCCTGGAACATTTGCTGGACTTTACAGACAAGTGAATACTACATCTTGAGGTTAATTAACATTTAGTTTGATATTTTGGTATGTATTCAGTCATTTGTTTAACCTACAGTAAAGAGAACAATGTAATAATCAACCTTACTTTCCTTGGATTTCCCAATTATTCAACTTATACAACCTTTCGTATAGCAGTGATCTCAAATCATGTATCCTTTCATGTACCTGACACAGAAAGCTGTGTGTGTGTGTGTGTGTGTGTGTGTGTGTGTGTGTGTGTGTGTGTGT
>CABHPR010156948.1:9812-41080 GCA_902168415.1 Peromyscus melanophrys | reverse complement strand
TGTGTGTGTGTGTGTGTGTGTGTGTGTGTGTGTGTGTGTGTGTGTGTTTATGGTAATCATTTGTTAAAGCATGAAAACAGATCAAAGGCAACCTTATACAACAAATGTGAACCATAAATGTTGGAAACTGCACACAAATATTGCTTAATAATTGTATACTTGCAATATTCAGTAATTTGGGTTTAGTTAGAATAGCTTAATCCTTTATAAAACTTTTAATAATTTCTGTAAAATACCTGTGATTCCTTCACTATGCAATGTTTTCTGTGCTGTTCAATAAATTCAAGCAGAGCTCTTTGTAAGAGACAAGACAGACAGGCTATAGGGACCTATTAGACACACAACAGGTCATCTAGAGACACCCCACAAACCACAAACTGCAGACATATGAAAGATACAGAGAAACTAGTAGAGATTTCAAACTTGAGCTCCCTCTTGGTCAACTTAACTGAAGGGCAAGTGCTGAATTTTTGTTCCTCAATGCTATTCTGACACATTTTGGTGATCCTGAATCTGTAATTAGTTTACTAACACGCTTGAAAGTGGCATTATAACATTATGACTTCAAACATGAAGTCTAGAATAAAGTAAGGGCAATCCATTTGGTGTTCCGTGTAACAACCAAGGCTACGTCAGTGGATCACAGTAGTAATTAATAATGAACGTAATTAGCAAAGCTTCATGTTAAGAGAATAGAGGGACTGCAGAAAAGCAAGCTTGTAGTTTTCTAGCTTATGGTGCTGCCTGATTCAAAAGTATCTTGGTTCATAGAAGGCGGCTTTCTGGTGGAAGCCGGTATTTCTGAGAAACCTGTTATGTCAATAACTCCTGAAACCTTTTAGACACACACACACACACACACACACTTTCATATTATATATTTATTAAAAATGCACGTATGATAAAGAAAAATGCCAAGTTTAAACAAAATCTAGGTCCAAGTAGATGTCCTAACAATCATTTATTCTTTTCATTCACTTGCAAATTATAAGTTAATCCTTGATGTTGAAGTATTCCACATTTTCCTTCACTATCCAATAACAAACTGACTTGGTTACAAAGAATTTCAAGATTTTTGAGCAATAAAATCTAGGAAAAGGCTATTTTGAGGTCAGCTTCTACCATGTAACATATTCTCTTCTTTCCCCTCAGCTTCGTCCCAGCAGAATATCAGAGTAAATAAATATCAAATTCTTTGGTTAATCATTCATAAGACAAATAAGATGGATAATCAGTGAGTTAAAAATTCTAACCATGAAGACATGCTGTTTTTTATTATTGTTTTTGCTGGGTTGTTTTATTTCCTTTGTTTCTGTCTTGTCTTTGAGTGCTTCCTCTATTTTGACTATTTCCCAGTGCTTCCATAGAAATGATTTTATTTCCTGAAGAGGACAAGTAGGAAATATCCCAAAGGAGTCTTTAGATTGCTGATCTTATGTTAGTGGCAAACCTTTTGTGATCAAAAGACACTAGAAGACAGAAAATCTTAAGCATCTCAAAGCTGAGTGCGTGACTGTAAAATTCTAGATTCTAACTTGTGAAAGAACAGCATGCAGATAATCTTTCCAGGCCTTGTTGAGCCTATAGGACAGACTGACGAAGAATAAAAATTGTTTAGTGGTTACAATAATGGACATTACTGAATCTTTTCATTTTAAACATCGTGTTTTGAAGGAGAATACCTTTCTCCATTAGTATTGAATTATGTCTTTTAATATGCTATGGGCCCCTAAATGAGCAAATAACTTACTTTGTTAATGGCCAATAAGAATTTAGGTAATTAGCTATATAATATAATTAACAAAAATATAAATATGAACTCATGATTTTATAATATAAGATGTACAGTTGTTCTGAATAATGACAGAATGAATTTCATAATCAATATCTGGGAATTGGCTGTACTCTGCATTATCTTAATTAAAGGTATAGGAATCAGAGAATAGAAGACTACATCCAGAGCCTCGGCTATCATGCTGCAAGATTCGAGGTTACTAAAGTGAGGAGATAACATATTAGGCAATATGTGTAAAGATAAGTTTATCAACTTAAATAAAAGAAAAAGAAAAATATAAGATAGAGAGATGGAAATGGAGTAAGGAAAGAAAGAAGGAAGTGTTGTTAGAGAGGGAAGGTGGGACAATTGGAGAAGGGAAGAAGGAACAGGTAAGAAATGAACAGTGGTGGGAGATGGCAGATAGAATGACAGATGGGAGGGAAGAGGATAAAAATTATGACTATCTTTTTGATAAAAAATTCTCAAGGCATGTCAATGGTCTGTGAAACCCTGCAATCTGTGAATGTAGCTTAACACAAAATCATAAATTTACTTAAAATTATGAGACTTATTCTGGGACTTTTTAATTTTGACTGAAGAGTCTTCATCATGAACTTTATAGACTACAATACTGTGTCCATAATGTCAAAGGTTTGGGTACACCTGAATCCTGGGCTAAAATTTATTATACCTACAACATTTTTTTTTTTTTTGGTTTTTCGAGACAGGGTTTCTCTGTGTAGCTTTGCGCCTTTCCTGGAACTCACTTGGTAGCCCAGGCTGGCCTCAAACTCACAGAGATCCACCTGGCTCTGCCTCCCGAGTGCTGGGATTAAAGGCGTGTGCCACCACCGCCCGGCTCAACATTCTTATAAGTTTTATGCATATAATCTATTTTACAAACAAAAGTGGTATCGAAGAGTAGACCAATGTTTTCAGGTTGAGCAAATATTCTCATAATTTACTAAAAACAGTTACATGGACATATTATAACGTAATCTTTGCAATGTCTACTACAATCTAGTAAATAATTCAGGTCTTATGAATTGGCAAAGAAGCTCCCTTTGCTTATATTTATAAGTAAAAATTTACTGGGACACATCGACACTCAGTTGTTTTCATGAAGAGAATGGCTATTTTTGTACTTTATTAACAAAGTCTAACAGTTACCATAGAGTTTGGTGTGACTCCCAAGGCTTAGTATAAGTACCAGTTGTCCTTTTATAGAAAAAAATGCAGCTAACATTTCATCTGGTTAATAATTCTTGATTGATATTATATCTCATTTTCTCTAAGCTTAACTTTATTTTTCTAAAATATATGTTCACTGTGTACTATTTAAAAACAAGATGTGATTATTTATGTTTCCTTACATAATAAAAAAATACACGTGGCATGATTTTATAACTCAGCATTTATTTTATTTCTCTTGGATATTTTCAGCACAGTTTTATCCTAGTACCTAGTACCTAGTATCCTAGTACCCATGACAAGGTTCTAGTACTCTTCAAATGACTAGAATATTAGGCCAGTGTCATGGTTGAAGAGATCAGAAAATACAGATCTGTATTACTCAGCCTATTTGCTACATACACTCATTGGCTACAGGCTTCAATAATCCCAAGTAGAGTACCATGTCAAAGGTTAAATGTTCCTTGAGAAAAATTTTGTATAGTCCAAGGGAGCCATTTGTGACAAAATTCCATTCCAATCGTATTGCATTCCAGTACGGACTCTCTCTCCCTTTGTACTTATTATACAAATGCACCTCATGATCTATATTTGACTAAGAAAAATACAGTGCATGAATTTTTAATTGATATCTTGGTTATAATTCTGTTCTGTTGAAGACTATTACAAAAAAAGAACAGGGAGGTCAAACTCAACATCAGAATGTAAGCATTTCTGTAAAAATAGTGTCCTAATTTTAAGTTTTGTGTGTCTCATGACTTCACAGTATTTGTTCTTCACTTAGCAACCCATAAGCTTCCTAAAACTAATGTTGAGCTCTCCTTTAGAGAAGAATATTATGTCAGTGTAATTTTTATCAACTATCACTCTTTGCTTATGCAACCCACTTCCTGTCTAGACAATGTTCTCAATTGTCAGGTGACATAAGTGTGCTTAAAAAGCATAATCTCTTTGGTCATTTATTCATTTGTTGTAAAGAATCAGCACCTCAAAAATATGTAGGTGGCTGCTAAATAAATGTGAGATGATAACCTTTTATATATAAGGTTCACAAAATTCATTCATATATCACAGTCATACTGGCAAAAGTATCAAAACAGTAAGAATTGCCTTTCTATTTGTGAAAGTAGTTCAGTGAAGTTAATCGCTCATCTTTTTTTAAATTTTACTTTTGTATTAAGAAAAAATTTTCGTTCATTTTACACACCAATCAAAGATCCCCCTCTACCCTCCTCTTGCCCCCCCAGCTTCCCCCTCCCAACCCACCCCCCACTGCTACCCACAAGAAAGCAAGGTCTCCCATGGGGAGGCACATCCAGTAGAGGCAAGTTCAAGCTCTTACCCCTGCCTCAAGGCTACACAAGGTGTCCCATCATTGGTAGTGGGCTCCTAAAAGCCTGCTCATGCACCAATGATGGATTCTGATCCGACTGCCAGCCCCCTTCCCCCCCTCCCCCGTGAGCAGATCAATCTACACAATTGTCTTGTGATACAGAGGGTCTAGTCCAGTCCCATGTGGGGAACACTGCTCCACTCTTGGTGGGAGTGAAACTGGTACAGCCACTTTGGAAATCAGTATGGTGGTTTCTCAGAAAATTGTGAATCAATCTACCTCGAGACCAAGCTATACAACTCTTGGGCATATACACAAAGACACATGCTCAACTATGTTCATAGAAGCATTATTCATAATAGCCAGAATCTAGAAACAACCTAGATGCCCCTCAACTGAAGAATGGATTAAGAAAATGTGGTACATATACACAATGGAGTACTACTCAGCAGAGAAAAACAATGACATCATGCTCATCTTGTTTCAATTGTTCTGCAAATAAAAATTCTCCCACACACTCAATTTCAGTATCAGCAAAGGTATTCAGCACATAATCAAGATTTAATGCTATGTAGAGAAAGTTCTTGCTGTATTTCAGTTAATGTCTCTCATGTCTGTTTCCCATTGTGTCTTTCCAGCTTTTTCTGGGTGCCATCTTACTCTGGCTCATGGATGATTGCTATGGACTAATTCTCTGTATACGTGAATATGTATTACATTCACTGGTTAATAAAAAAACTGACAAGCTGGTAGCCAGGCAGGAAATATAGGCTGAACAACCAGAAACAGAGCACTCTGGGAAGAAGTCAGGGAAGATGCCAGCCAGCTGTCCAGGAAGCAGGATGTGCATAAAATGATATAACAAGCCATGAGCCACGCAGCAAAGCATAGATAAGGTATTTAGGTTAATTTCAGTGTCAGAGTTATCTAGTAACAATCCTGAGCTATTAGCCAAGCATTTATAAATAATACAAATTTACATTGTGTTGGTTATTTGGGAGCAGTCAGTCAGGACAGGAAATCTCCGCCCACAGATGATAATGCTCTAGTCAAATCATGTATAAATTCATATATATATATGAATATACTAAGCTAGGAATAAGTTACTTCAGCACTCCCAGAATATACTGATTTTCATAGCTGCAGCTATCATTATTAACCAATGTAGCACAGTCTGGAGTTCCTGTAGTTGGATTAGATTTCCAGTGACCAAATGACTATCACTTGGTGTTGAATGAAGAAAATGACATGTTTAAACAATTCTCTCAGCATTGAACCCAGTAATGACAGGTTTCTATGTAATCAGTCAAGGTTACCTGAGCATCAGTATGTATCATTCCATCCCAATAGTATTCACTAGGCATTCTGAATCCCTAGGGAATTATGGGTTTGTCAAGAAATATGGTTATGTTAATATACACAGTAGAATGTAGAGTCTATTCTCTAACAAACTCAGGTAAAAGGAATTGTTACTAACTAAACTACACTAGTATCTAATGGCATATTTAAAGCAAAATAGTATATTACAATTAAAAAGAATTAATGTAAAATGGTGCCCATTTTTTCATAGTTTATAATTGTTGGCCTATAGGAAAAAAAGTTCAACTCTAAAAATCAACTGCATAAGTTACAGTTCAAAAACAGCCTGGAAACAAATGATTAAAATGAATATGAACCTTACTTCCTTACCTCCTGGAAAGCCCAGGAGAAAAGGCTCTTGACATAATAATACACTATTATAGATGTGGAGTAGGGATGCTGCTGACCTATGCTGTTAGCAGAACTGTTCAGGTCTGAATGAAAGATGGCATCCCTGTTTAGCTCTGAAGAAAGGGATTTTGGGGAGAATGGGGGCTTGGATAGAATTAATTGCATAGTCACAATGTAACATTTAGAGGAGGAAGAGCACAGCATGACCTCTTTTCAAAAAGCATGTTTGTTTCAACTTCATGTGAGAAAGAACAGAAAAATATATCTTGGTCACTAGGGTATAAGAAGGCGTTAATTCTCTGAATGTTTGTTCTCTTCTTAGAAGGTTGGAAGTGTAGTCTCTGGCTAGGCAAGTAATATTATTTTATTCAGACCATTTGGAAGGATTTTGTGAGTCTAATAAGAGTACTACAAAGTGTGGTTAGAGACAAGGAAATGGGAAACTTTGACATTTGTCTCTATTGAGTCATCCTTGAAATGGTATTCTAGAGTAGCAATCGACCAGGAATCATGAGTTTGGAAATTATTTAGACAGGCTTAGGGTGTCCATGAATAGGTAAGTCATAAGTTCATGAAGGCTGCAAGAATAGATGGCTAGGTCTTGCATCTGACCTGCTGTCTGTGCTCTCAGTGTACAAATATAACCCACTGCTGGCATCTAATGCTTTTATTGTCTCAATCAATCCCCCAAAATGAACATCTGTGCATCATTTGAGCTATCAATGTTAGGTGCTTTGCTCCCAGCATTCATCTTAGCTGTTGCAGGGGTGCATGCTCTTTAGTTAACAGTTATCAGTTGGAATTAGTGACTAGTAACTTAAGGAAAAATGAGTGTGATGAGGACACTCAGTGACCATAAACTGGAGGAAGGAGAATGGGCTAGCAGCATATATATGCATGTACATAATGTTATATGTTTGTATTATCAAGCTGGTCAATATCTAGACATAATATATTTTTAAGTCACAATATTCTCTGGAAATTGACTATAAAATTGATCAATGTCATGTAGTAAGTAAATTCACATTTATAAATATTCCAATGGAATGTATATTCAGCAAAAACCCACTGCAGAAATACAGTTTTAAGCCAATTTCCTCCTCCCAAATCATATACTTACTTCAGATGAATTTGTAAGAAGCCAAAGAAATATGCATAATCATACAAGAACGTACACAGTGCTAAAGGAAGTAGAATGGTTTCTAAAAGAGAAACTGATATGCAAGTTCTAAGACCTGGATTTAAACATTCACACACACAAACCGTTGTGTGCTGCTGAGGGGAAAGATCAGCTGGACAAAGGTGGTTCTGAGAGTTAAATTCATATGGATGCAATATATGCCTCGACTTTATCCCCTTTTAATTCCTTTTGCATTCATCCTCCTTATAATTTGGGCTATCCTCCCATTAAGGTTTCTGAGACACATTTGTTCACATAAAAACTGTTTTGAGGATTAATTATTTTATATATTCTAAGCATCTATAATAGTAAATAAAGTTGACAGATGATAGTATTTTAATACTCTTCTAGATAATATTGTAATGGAGGTAACAGTGTCTATCTTTGCTGTATATATACATATTAAGCATATACCAACACATGACAAAGATACATGTGTATATATATACATATATATCTTTGTATTTACATCTTGATTTGTGACTACATAAAAAGGATCTACTGTAGCAGGAATCTTAAAAGTTCTTATTAATAAAAACAAACCTGAGGCCAGTTATTGGGGTGAACACTGGAAGATCAGAGAGACAGAACAGGCCACAGCCACCTCACCTTGCTGGATCCTCAGCTGGTCTTGTTTCCTCAGACTGGAGGCCTCTGAGTCCTCATCCAGAATGGGTCTCAGCTGTACTGCTGCTTAGAAGCCTGAAAGCTTAACCAGCCAAATCCTTAACCAGGCCAAATGCTTCTAGTTTCTGGTCTTCACGCCTTATATATCTTTCCTTTCTACCATCACTCCCTGGGATTAAAGGCTCACTTTCTGGGATTAAAGGCGTGTGTCACCATGCTTGGCAGTTTCCAATGTGGCCTTGAACTCACAGAGATCCAGAGGGATTTCTGTCTCTGGAATGCTAGGATTAAAGGCATGAGTGCCACCATTTTCTAGCCTCTGTATCTAGTGGCTGTCTGTTCTCTGACCCCAGATAAATTTATTAGGGTGCACATATTTTGGGGAACAGAATACCACCACAATCTACTATGTACCTAGCTACAGGTAATCATAAAACTGCTATCAGCTATTGCAAATGAAAAAATATTTAAACCTTACAAATAGCATAATGTTAATAAAGTAATTAATTGTGAAATGTCTGAGAAGCTGCTTCAAATAAGGAAGTCAAAATACCCAAGAACTGTAAACAGGATGTGAATATCCACGAGCTAATAAATGGATAAAGAAAATGAGGTACAAAACAAGCAATGGAACACTATTTAGCCATAAAACAGAGTGAATTCCTGTCGTCTTTGCCTTGTGAATGGGACTAAAAATGATTGTGTTCATTAAAATCAACCAGGCACATAAAGACAAGGACCACCTGATCTCATCCATATGTGAAACCAAAACACTAGATCACACAACAATGAGAGTAGAATGGTGGTTATCAGATGCTGCAGAGAGTGTGAAAGGGCTAGTGGAAATCAATTGTTCCTTGGGTAACACAAGCAGTCAGTAGGGTTTTCGGGCTCATGGTTTAAGAACTACAAGTCATTATGACAGGAGGCACAGCTGTAGGATTGTGAGGCAACTGTTAACGTTGTCTCTGTTTCCTAACTGAGAGGACACTAGCAGTAAGCAAAGCTAAGAAACTTCATGGCCAAATTCCTCCTTCCTCCGTGAACTACTTCCTCCAAGATGTTCTATCTCATACTTTTGAAATACCTAACAAACAGTGCCATCACTGGGTACCAAGAGCTCAAATATATGAGCATATTAAGGACATTTTGTGTCCCAACCATAAGAAAGCAATTAGGATAGCCATGACCACAAAGACTAGTCAGGATTGAGTGAAGCAAGACATCAGTTAGAAGTGGGGACAACATGTCTAGGTGGCAGTAATAAAAATGGACGGTTATAGGATTCTACTCAATATCCTTTCCATGAGATAACTTTTCCTTTTCTTAAACTGCTGCTTCTGTTTTAGGAATGAGTTGATAGTTTTTAAATGTTCATTTCATTGTGACAGGGGAACACATATGGGCTCGGTATGTACTGAATTCATTTCAGGAGTTTTATGCATCAGGCTATACCAAAGAGCCAGATAATCTGCATCGATAACCAAAACTTCACCTTATTCTCTGAATTTTAGGCATTGTTTTAAAATTATGCACTCTGTTTGGGCTGCCACTTGTTCTGTTTCTAATCTCACTTTTTATTCTGGGAAATTTTTTTAATCAACACTATCATTTACGTGCTGTAGCTATACCTGTTGCTTCTTTAGAATGGAGTCTTTCATGCAATTGGTTGCTTTTTAGACATGCCCAACCTAATGGCTTATAAAGTTCCACATCTGTTCTTCATGTGAACACAAAGATTTGAGCACCTTGATTTGTATAAATTTTTGTGGTTTTATGGGTTACAAGGATAATGAACCATTTTCAAAGATCATCTCAGAACATGGACAAAAAGAGAAAGAACACAATGTTCTTTTACAACTTTCTTATATTAATGGGTCTTTTTCCAAAAATTAACTTTGTCTAATTTAGATGAATTCTGTAATTTCCTGGGAATGGCTTATTTTCATATTATAAATAATAGCCACAGAAAGTCAAATTCACCATGCAAAACTCTTTCAACAGTTCTTAATTTCCTGTGTTCATTTTAATAATTACATGTTGAATAAATCACTGAATGAATGAGTGAAAGAGCTATATGATGTGATGAAATCTTCAAATTCTAGCCTTAAACCTCAGGTCCCGAGAGATGTTTCTTTGTGCATCTGGCAGCCTCAGTCATCTGCACATGAGTCATCAAGACTGATTTTTATCAGTGCCTGTGTTGACTGTTTCATCTTCTTTTTAATGCTTCTAATCATTTATTGTGATTTGGGGCACTCCTGGGACCACATTTGATATCTTTATTTCTGGACTTAACACTTTATATAGCTGGTAATATGCTTAGTAATATGCTTATTTATTAAACCGTCTATTACTATCTTAGAAACATTTCAATCTAAACATCAAATAGCAGTGCATGCAACTCTTTCATATGGATAGGCCCCATCCATCTGTTCATGTTTGGCACATGTTCCAGGTCAATTCTGGGATGGTTCTATATTCATTTTCTCACAAATATGTGGTTAATTTATACATTTTGACAAATTTAAATATGTTATATTTAAATATGAACATGTTTAAATATATAAATATGTTTATATTTACATACATAAATTAGGACTTTTAAATATGTTTACATTGCAATAGTATTTTCTTTAAAAATATCTCAGTAAGTAGCTTTCAAGTTTGAGCTTCTTAATGATGGAATACTTTTAACAAATAAATTCTTACAGTCTAGAGGGGATGCATGGATATCTATGGAAAGGGGAAATGAAATAGATTTTATGGATGGACTGGAGGCAGGTAGGGTTCAGAGAAGGAGGGATCAGGTTGGGCGAGATGGGATGGAGGGAGAGATTGTAGAGAAAAGACGGAATTGGGGTATATTTTGGGGGTTGGAAACCTAATTCAGTGGAAACTTCCTAGAATCCCAGGCATATGGATCTCAACTGGCTATCCCTTGTAGCCAGGCAAGGCTTCCAGTGGCAGGTCTGGGTTGCATTCAATTGAGTTATTGTCCAAGGAGGTCCAATGGAAGTCCTCAAACAACCTAAGTTGATGCTAAGATCTAATGTTACTCTCAACAAACTGGCAGTGGGATACCATTGCCAAAAGCAACACCCACACAATACATTGAAAGTCAAGCTGGCACCTACATGGAGTCTTCACCCATATGTTTTAGTCTCTTTGGTGTAGAAAGGTACTCTGCAGTCTGCCTAAAGAGAATCGTGAACAACGGCCCAGCCACAAACCCTTTGATGTGCAAAATATGCTATGGCAATGATGGCACAGAACTTAAGGGAGTAGACAACCATTATCTGATTTGACTTAAGGCCCACTCCATGAGAAGGAACCCAAGCCCTACATTCCTTGTGTAACCAAGATCCAGAGACTAGATATCTCAAAGACCTAGGGTAAAACCAAACACTACAGATCTAAAAGAAATACATAAATAAATAAGTAAAATAAAATAAAGTTATTCCTAGTTATATTCTGCTATACTCATAGATCAAAGTCTTACCAAGTCATCATCAAAGAGGTTTCCTGCAGTAGCTGATTGGCACAGATACAAAGACCCACAGCCAGATATTATACAGACAGAGTCTTAATTGGAGATCCCTATCAAATCCCTCCCCTCAGAGCTCAGGCAATCTCAATGACTTAGGGTTTCTATTTCTGTGAACAAATACCAGGAGCACAGCAACTCTTATAAAGAAAACATGTAATTGGAGCTGGTTTACAGTTTCAGAGGTTTTGTCCATTATCTTCATGGTGGTGTGTAGGCAGATATGGTGCTGAAGAAGGAGCTGAGAGTTCCACATCTTGATCCACATGCAGCAGAAGCAACTGTGTTCCACACTGGGCAAAGCTTGAGCATAAGACAACTCAAAGCCCACCCCCAGAGTGACCCACTTCCTCCAACAAGACCACACCTATTCCAACAAGGCCATCCCTCTTTACTGTGGTACTCCCTATGGGCCAAGCATTCAAACAATGAGTCTATGAGGGCCATATTAATTCAAACCACCCTGCCCATTGAAGTGGAGGTGGAAAGATTTTAAGAGCCAGAAGGGATGGAGAAAAAAGCCTTCTGAACCAACTAAGCAAGATGCATATGAGCTCACAGAGACTGAAGCAGCAAGCATAGGGTCTACACTGGTCTGCAACAAGTCCTCTAGGTATGCAGCATAGCTATTAGTTAAGTATATTTTACGTGACTACTGAATGTGAGAACACGTGGGCCTCTGACTCTCTCTTGCCTGCTCTTAGGAATATTGTCCTTCTGTTGGGTTGCCATGTGCAATTTCAATATGATAGTTTTTGCTCCATTTTTTTACATTTTTATTTTATTTGGCTTGGTTGCTGTCTCTTAGAAGTTTATTCTTTTCTCATGAAAGACAGAAAGGGAGTAGATCTGGATAGGATGGGACTTGGGAAAGAACTGGGATGAGTAGAGGAAGGAGAAACTATAATCAGGATACACTATATGAGAAAAGAATCTAAATCTATTCAATAAAGTAAAATAATAAGAAAACAAAAAGGTAGTAAATGTTCACTAAAAAACTAAAGTACAATTTACTAGTGCCTTCTGGATATTGCTAAGGTATTTATAAAAGAAATTAGAAAACAAACAAAATCTTATGTACATTATTAAGAATATAAAGAGTATATTGTAAAACACTTTTTATTGAAGTACCAGCATGGAATTCACTATATTTGCCTTAGTTTTTCATCGAAGCTAATTGTTAATGACTGGATAAAACCATTGTCCTCAAACAACTCCAGATTATAGAGAATTGATTTAACAAAAGAGTCCCCAGGCTCAGAGAAATGTGTCCATATCCAGGAGGTCACCAGGAAGTACAGTATGATACTGTAGGTGCCTCAACCATAGGTGGCCACTAGAAAGAAGAGAAATGAATAATACTGGCAGAAAATTTCGAGTATGTCTTCCTTTTTCCTCTGAGACATCTGTGCTTTTGTTAACTTATTTGCTATCTCTGATAACATCTCTTTTCAAGTGCTATGATCACTTGTAAATTAAATAATATAACATAGAACTTCTATTATTTTTATGGTATATATGTTCAACCACTTGTGATTTATATAGTTAATATTATTCCATTTTATTAACAACCAAATTTTAAATCCAAATTAATAAATATCTAATACCAAGTAGCTTATCTAGAAGCTGAATGATGTACTTCAGACACTAAGTTCTTTATTTCATATTGACCATAAAACTGAATAAAGACAGTCAGTAGCAAAGGAATAACTAAATGAGATGATATTTGATGCATCACCTCAGACCTCCAAACTGACCTTATTTAAAATCCTTGAAGCCATATAAATTGGATCAACTTCATTTTTTAAAAGCAGGAACCTAAAATCAATGAATTAACTAGGAACATTTTCAAGGGATTTTGTTTCAAATGGATTCTAAGATTTTAAGTCAAGCACTATTGCACATGTTTTATGATTTCTCACTTATATGTGCAACACTGTTGTGGTTTTTTTAAAACTATTTTGTTACTTATGAGAAGTGCAAAAAATAAACAAATCCTTGCTTTCCATTTTTCCTACCCACTTCCTTCATTACATCTCTAAATTAAACTATTAAAATTTGAAAACTAGTTAAGAATATAGCAGTCTAAGTTCTTTGGGGACCTCACAGAAACAAGCTTGGTGCATTTCTCTTTTTCCTGCTCAACCCCTTGGTAGTTGCATGGAGTTGAAATAGCATAGTTAGTGAGATGCTCATCAAAAGTCAATATGGACCCTGCATGTCTAATCTGTGAATCTGGCATCCAGAAACTTGCATCAGGCCAGGGAGCCTGCTGGCACTCAGACTCATGACAGTACTTAGAGAAAAGCTCTCCAGCAGGCCACAACATAAACATAGCACACAGAAATTACTCAGGGTTACTTCCTCCAGGCTATACTTTCAGCCACAAGACAATACAATGGCTGTGCTCATCAAGTCCTGCTGGAAGTCAAATGACTTCTAAGTAGCTTCCAACATCCTCACTTCTAAATTATGAATCTATCTTTGAACCACAAAAGGCTGTTTAGCTTGTATATTCTAGTAGTTAAGACGTTCATACATCTGCAGGGAACTAACTGCATTTTCCATTTTCCTATTTCTTCTTTCTTCTATAATTATATGTTAGGTTCAATGACAAAACATCCCATCACTGCTCATATACCCGTTGCCATAAAACCCTTTAAAGAGACTGACATTCAGCCCAAATTTCTCCACCAACTTTTGCTTTTGGCATATAATAACATAATTTCTTTGTGTAATACTTAAAGTTATAAAAACAAAGAAGCACCATTCCAGGGAATGCTGAGACATCTTAGTGTGTAAGAGTGCTTGTTGTTCAAGCATGAAGGCCTGAAACAGAATTTGCAGCACCCACATAAAAAGCTGACAGTGTCCTTGTGCTTTTGTGATCCCAAGGTTATATGGGTAGAGACAGGAACATGGCTGAGCCTTGTTGTCTAGCCAGCATAGCCTGACAAGGAAAGAGTCTGGGATCAGTACCTGAACCTATCTTAAAGGAAAGAAGCAGAATGTGATAGCAGGAACCCTGATGCCCTCCTCTGCTCTGTGCACACCTAGGCACTTACCACTACATTTTGTGCACACACACACACACACACACACACACACACACACACACATCCTTATTGAAAATGTTATTTAATTGATAGTTTGACTTCTGATAAGTCTGTGAGTATACAAAGAATATATATATATATATATATATATTTGTATTATATTTGCATTTATTGACTTATTTCATTAAAAATATCTACCCATCATTAAACATCAAATTTCATCATGATTCATGCTGTGGGATGTTCTCTATGCTGTGAATGTGTTGCTCTGATTGGTTAATAAATAAAGTGCTGATTGGCCAGTAGTCAGGCAGGAAGTATAGGCAGGACAAAGAGAGAGGAGAATGCTGGGAACAGGAAGGCTGAGGGAGGGGAGACGCTGCCAGCCGCCACAAGGAGAAGCATGATGTAAGATACCGGTAAGCCAGGAGACACGTTGCAAGGTATAGATTTATAGAAATGGGTTAATTTAAGGTATAAGAACAGATAGCAAGAAGCCTGCCATGGCCATACAGTTTATAAGTAATATAAGCTTCTGTGTGTTTATTTGAGTCTGAGTGGCTGCTGGCACAGGCGGGACTAGAGATAACTCCAGCTACAATTTCACATGTGTATAACATTCTAAATCATAATTAATCTAAACATTTTACATAATTTTCTGTTTATAATTAGGTTTTTTCAAATAATCATAATCACTTCCAACATTATTTTTCTTGTGTGAACAATAATTGAAGGTGTCTGCAAAGGTCTTGCCTGACTGTGACACTTTCTATGTCATGAAAGATGATGAAACAGACAGGATCTAGAACATGTGAAAACGCGTGCCCAAGTTTGTCACTCATGCTCTAGGCTATTATAGCAGCTTTTGTGGAAAGCTTAGGAAATAGATAAAGAAAACATGATAACTGGACAGCTTAGTATCTCTCAACTTATTAACATAAAATCATGATTTAGTTATAGATAAGTGGATGAATAGATATCTCATGAGAGATTCAGACAACTTTAGAAACAAAATTAAAGAAAACTTCACTAGACAGAAGAGCTGTTATCTTGACCCTTTCTTGTAAAAATTTTAGTGGTTGTTTTTCTTAATTGATTCACAAATACTGGAGGAGTAAAGAGAGCAATGTGGTGGTATTATGTTCCCCAAAATATTGTACACCCTAATAAACTTATCTGGGTTCAGAGACAGAACAGCTACTAGATACAAAGGCTAGAAAATGATGGCACTCACACCTTTAATCTTAGCATTCCAGAGGTAGAAATACCTCTGGATCTCTGTGAGTTCAAGGCCACATTGGAAACGGCCAGGCATGGTGACACACGCCTTTAATCCCAGAAAGTGAGCCTTTAATCCCAGGGAGTGGTGGTAGAAAGCAGAAAGGTATATAAGGCATGAGGACCAGAAACTAGCAGCATTTGGCTGGTTAAGCTTTCAGGCTTCTAGCAGCACAGTTCAGCTGAGAGCCATTCAGATATGAGGACACAGAGGCTTCCAGTTTGAGGAAACAAGATCAGCTGAGAAGTTGGCTAGGTGAGGTTAGCTGTGGCTTGTTCTGTCTCTCTGACCTTCTAGTGTTTACCCCAATATTTGGCTCCGGGTTTGTTTTATTAATAAAGACCTTTTAAGATTCTGCTACAGAGCAAGAGTTACTGCATGCAGTTTTAGGTGAGCTTTCCAGATTATTTTCTGCTGTTTGTGTAAGCATCACTGTCAATGACCTCTTGTTACTTTCCCATTGCTTTCATAATTGTAAAGTTGGCACTGGGAAGACCTAAATAATTCTTAGCTTTTTGTCCACTTTATTTAGCTTTTTTCTTTAGATACTTTTTAAATGCTATTTAATTTATTATATGAGGAAAATGTAACAAATTTTGAGTTGTTTATGGTTTAGTATCTACTCTACTGTATGGTTTATGTACATATAGGCCACATTATTGTTATGTTAATACAAATAAAATGTTTTAACATTACATAATTAATATTGAGTGTTTATGTATAATTTGATATATAGTAATATATCATATACAAAAATTTATATATTAGTTTATGTAATGTTAAATGTCATACTAAATAATCTAAGCTATCCATTGTTAAGCTGAAATTCTGAGTAAAGGCAACTTTATTTAAGGATACCATAGTTCTGCTTTAATGTGTGCACATTTAAATTAATTCCTGGTTTCTACATGGAAGTATTGATGCCACCCCGAGTATGGGATAAGCATAAAGAATTTCCCTAGCAAAGCTGGAAATAATACAGAGGACAGAATGAAAACAACACATGGATTTATTACGTGTAATTTTGCAGTACCTTTCATTTAAGGTTGCAGTTCACCATGTCCGGACAGCTCTCTAGCTTGGCATAATGTGGAAGACTCCTGGTGCAGCAGCACTCCCCCTCTTCCTAATTTGGATAATATATCCAGGCCAGGATTCCTGACCTTATTTGGAAGCTGTCCCTGAGTCTTGATGCCTGACTTACCTTAAGTGTGACCTTTGACAAGGTTCTCTACAAATGCTCCCCTCTTGCTGTCCGTATGATAATTAGGTATTGTGCTCTAGCCCTATGATAGGACCTTGCAGCCAAATGCAAATTAGGTGATGCCCCAGCTACTGTCCCCATCCTATACATTCCCCTTACTCGGGAATAGAGCTGATCTGTAACACTGAAACAGACTCCCAGAAGGCCACTTCCATCCTATTCACAGGCCATACAAAGCCCTGCACACCAGCTCTTCTCCCTTTGTCCTCACAGACTGGTGACCAATGGACCACGAGGAAAAAGGAGATCCCACAGTCTAATTTCCAGTCATTCTTTTGATCATGAGTGAAAGGTCCTCCTTTATTTCTGTGTGGATACAAATATGTTTTATGTCTTGCATAAACATCAATCACCTATCTACATGAAAGACATTGAAAAGGAGGATCGATCTGTGTTTTATGACTCTGACATTCCCTAAGTATCTGGGACAGGGCTTTGCACAAAGATTATTGTCAAATCCACCTGTACTTATTACCATGATGAAGCCCATTTTTATTTTGTAAGTTTATTTATAGGCTAAGTAGAAGATGGGAAAACAAGTGATTGCCCAATTTATCCTTCTTATGCATGACAGATTTTAGTCACAAGTCTTCTTGGCTTTTGCCTTCCTCATTAAATAGGGCAAGAAATAGAGAGTTAATGAGTATCTGAGTATATAATGAGTACACCATGGAGTACAACTTTCAGATCTGCATTCAGTATTTCTTAGTGTTACCTCCCTCAAAACATAGAATAAAACTTAGATAACAATGTTCTACAAAAACAGGAAAAAAAAGAAAGTAAATTTACTTAGCAGCACAGTTGTTGTATCGAAAGTTTCCTGTAATAATTTTAGTGGTTGTTTTTCTTTATTGATTCACAAATACTGGAAGAGAAAAGGGAACAAGAGTTCTGTTATAGGGTTGGATGTTTGCTTTAAAAGTGAGAAATACTTTATACAATTCACTATGGTACAGTTAGCCTGAAATAAAAAGGAAAAGGAAAAGAACTATATTATTTTTAACCATATTTTAAAAATGGCAAAATATAAGGTATTTAATAATGTTTCAATAAATATAATGTTTTCAAATTAAATATATTTATATCAAGTTATATATAGATATAAAAATATGATCCAACACTAGAGGTACAGATAAATTGATTTGCATTTACATACAGTGTTGGAGCAGAAAGTGAGAAAATAAATTGAATTTAGAACAAAGAATACAAGAGAAGTGAAGAACTTTGCTCAAAAATTCATATTTAAAGAATGCCAAGGGAACAATATTGAGCAAGTTAATGAAAACAACATCAAAATACAATGATAAGTTTTTTTAAAAAGTTTGTAATTTGAAACTATAATACCACATAAAAAGAAAATGGAAGAGTCATAGAAAAGACCATTTTAAATGAATAAATATATTAACTCTAGCAAGTATTATGTTTCATTATGATATTTCTGTACATGTTTTCAATGGACTTGGGTCAAAACATTTCCTCCTTTAAGTGTAAGGACAGCAAAACAACTATAAGCCACTACCTCACTGTTCAATGTGAGAGAGTATATTGATATCATCGTAAAGTAATCATCATGCTTTAGGCAGCGTCTCTTTCACAGATTAAAAACTTGAAGCAACTACTAATAAAATCTGTATTTGAGTACACAGTGATTCTTTTAATAACCAATTCCCATCATGCAACCCAAATAGAAATATGAAATGCTATTTGATTATGAGATATATTTTGTTTGTTAAAGACATATTTTAATAAAAAATAATTTACCAAAACAACCTTACTTAGTGGATTATAATTATTTAGTTTGAATTTCTATTAATTAAATGAGATTAATCTTATTGAAACTTATTTATGACATAAAATTGGTACGTACAGAAAACATAATTAATATCATTAAGATCTACTTAGCAGAGTATTTTATGTGCTAAGTACAAACCTATGACTCATTTACAGAATAATCATGATGCACATGCAATCATAAATACAATCTTAAATAGTTGAAACCATGAAAAAGTGTTTTTATATAAAACTACACTCTATCATTTATGTAATTTATATGAATATAAATTATATATTCACACCTTACTCCTATTCACTGATATATAAAATAAAACATCAATGTGGAGATATTTCTTCAGGCACCCATATTTTGTAAGTGCTGTCTGCAAGTCTAGTATTAGAAACAAACTGTTGGACACATGATTGATTACTCTGGATCATCTCTATGTATTATTGGTATCTACATTAGAATTGCTTGAATTCTCATCATTACCATTTCCTCTTGAACTAATTTTCTCATGCCCTCATTGTTACTGAGCAAATGTTACAAATACAATCCAATTCAATACCTGAATAAAAATCTACATGTGGATAAATTTAAAATTAGTGCTATCTTTGCAAAGATAGATAACCACTTATTTCCATCCAAATTCAATAATAATAATCCCTCCCATATATTGTACTGCAAGATGTAGTTATACTTCATAAATTGTGGTTTACCAGATTGCCAATGTTTTCCATAGCAAAGACTATACATTTTCCCCATATTCCATTTCTTCATTATCCATTGATTTAATCTCCCAATGGTTAAAGCAACATTTTTTCTACCATATGTTTCACGATCACTGAGTTCACCCCAACTTATACAAAAAACACATTTCTTGTCTTTATACTTCAGTAACAACATCTGTACATTTCTAATATTTCTGATTACTAGCTAAAGGTTCTAAATACAATCTTTTGATTAAAAACAAACAAACAAAGCCAGTTATTTTCATTTGCTCCTAAGCTATTGGTTGCTATCTATAGTAATGATACAAACCTTTAGTAACTTTTTAAAAAAGCAATGATGTTCAGTTTTTCCTAAGCTGAAGAGAAGCAAGTTCATGTTGTTATGATGGAAACCAATAAGGAACTGGAAGTGGCATCAGTTGTCTCTAATTGCAGCATGTGGGTGATGAAGACAGAAGGAAAGGGTGTTCAAGTCCATCCTGGGCTATTTGAGGCCAGGTCTTGGAAGGAAGGAAGGATGAAAAGAAGGAAGGTGAAAAAACAAAGAAAGATGTATAAATTGGATTCTCCACAAATAAGTCTTTTGCGTTCTTCTATCATGTCCACTGGTGGTGATCCTTGGACACTAATTCACGTATCTAATTTCAAGGCTTGGAAAACTCCATTGAAGAAGCTTAAAATAATATCTAGGAGGAAAATGAAAGAAGACAATCATCTGAGATAGAAAGGAAAGAATCAAGTAAAGAAGAAGAATGAAAAGGTTATAGTCTCAGTTCTTGGAAAGTATAGAGTAGCACATGTTTACATGTAAGGACTACAATTCCAAGACTTCATCAGTTATTGCTCACCCCTGTCAAGAGCCTCTAGTCAATGATGTAAATAGGAACAAGTGTCTTTTCAGGTTGCCTAGCATTCTGTTAGTAACTGCCTATACTTTCTAAAAACAAGCAAAAACAAAAAGCCTCAACATTTCTTTTACAGACTGGATGTTGAAAAAACAGAAGCCATTTCTCTAAGACATAATCTTCTATTTACTAAATTATATACAGTCTCCATTTAGGTTCCGATAATTTTATTTTTCATTTATGTATGTGCATTTTATAATTTAATTTTTGTTACTTCCTTCTAATTTTATTAGAAACTTTATTTTCAACTCTATGATTCTTTTGTCATGAGAAATACACAGGTTAAATACATTTTCACCTTTTGAGAGCACAAAATATATACAGAATGGGTGCAGACGATTTTGCCCTAACACGTTCTTGTTGTTGTTGTTGTTGTTGTTGTTGTTGTTGTTGTTGTTGTTGTTTTGAGACAGGGTTTCCTTGTGTAGTTTTGGTGCCTGTCCTTGAGCTCGCTTTGTAGACGAGGCTGGCCTCGAACTCACAGAGATCTACCTGGCTCTGCCTCGCAAGTGCTGGGATTAAAGTCGTGTGTCGGGATAAAACATTATTCTTAAAACAAACAATAACAGTGTAATGAAGAGATGGCCCAGCAGGTAGCAGTATATACTTCTCCAGAGGACCCAGATTTGGTTCCCCACACCCACAAACAGTGGATCACAGCAACCAGTAACTCAACTTTCAGGGGTGATCTTCTGCCTCTAGCATTCATGGCACTTGAATTTATATCCCTCCACTACACACATGCTCATAATTAAAAGTAATAAAAATAAATCTAAGGAAACAGTAACCTTAAAAAAGGAAACTATGACAAGTCAGGCAGTAGTGGCATATTCCTTTAAACCCAGGACTCAGGCTGAGTTCTAAGTTTGAGGCCAACTTGGTCCACAAAGCGAGTTCCAGGACCGCATAGAGAAACCCTGCCTTAAAAACAAACCAAAATGCCGGGCGGTGGTGGCGCAGGCCTTTAATCCCAGCACTCGGGAGGCAGAGGCAGGTGGATCTTTGTGAGTTTGAGGCCAGCCTGGGCTACAGAGCGAGATCCGGGACAGGAGCAAAGCTACACAGAGAAAACCTGTCTCTAAAAACAACAACAACAACAAAAACAAACAAACAAACAAACAAAAAAAAACCCCTCAAAACAAACAAACAAAAAACAAAAAGTAAGGACAAAGACAGAGATAGAAAATATTAACTGTCCGAAGAATACTTGTTCCTATATTCCAGGAATCTTTTTAGTCCTTTTGTTTTGGTGTGTGGTATATATTTGGGGTTTCATGGACTATATCTCGAAGGAGATACTTGGTCAAGGGCCTCCTTAAGTTTTATGGAGTAAACAGAGTCACATTGCAAACCACAGCAAATACTCCAAATACCCAAGTGGGTCCCACTGGTCGAATTAATAAACTCAGGTCCCTTTTCCTTAGTTCCTCATGGTGACTCCATATGACTGTTGCTCCTTCTTTTTACACTTTATTTGGATACCATACCCTAAGAAGAAGTTTTAACACATTCTACGCAATGACCTAAATTATGGAAAAACTCAGCCGTGGCTGATTGCAAAAGCCAGCAATGTTCTACAGAAATGCTGCACAATTTTAGTTAAACACATCTGTGTATCTTATATATGTGTCATCATTACTCATACAACCTTTACAAACAATTCTAGCAAAATGGTTGAGTCATAGAGTTAAGACAAACCTGAATATCAGACCTCGCTGTGGGAATGGAAATGAATCAGTTGCTAAGGCGGGCTTTGCTTTAATATCTTTAGAAAGAAAAGTGGGGGGCAGGAAGCAGAAGGAAGCCTTGTTCTTGACTGATAAGATTAATGTGAAGATTAAAAGATGCCAACACATGGAAAACATGTCTGGAGACTTCGGGCATATCTGGAGTATTCTCAAGAGTGGCATGCTGTTTCCTCAACAGTTTTTTTTATGGGAAATTTCTCTTTCTTCAAATAATCTTCTTATCAACCTACATTCCTTCTTATGTTCACCATTGCATAAACAGCAAAATCAAAGAAAGAAAAGTCTTGTCACAAGGTCTACATATCAAAGTTCTATGCTTCCAGAGTTTAATTAAAGCTGCTTTCATGAAGAATACCTCTCTCCCCCACTTTTCTTCCATTTTTTAACCTATATTTATATATTTCATTTTTCAACTGAATCTCTCTCCCTAGAATGAAGAAATCTGTTCAACCCTCTGACTTTTACATATTTGATTAAAACTTTTTCTTAATTTATTTTCTTAGTAATTTTCTTAAATTTTTGAATGTTTTCTTAAGTCCCTGCATTCTTAAATATAAATGATTCTCAAATAAAGTGTTAAATTCTGAAGACTTGTAGCAATGGAAGAGATACGTGCAGCCACCAAGACTGAGACTGTTTGGGACTTTAGAGTAAGAACAAGCCCTGTAACCAATTATATATTCCTGATCTCTCTCTCTTTCTCTCTCTCGCTGTCTCTCTCTCTGTCTGTCTCTCTCTCTGCCTCTCTCTCTGTCTCTCTGTCTGTCTCTCTGTCTCTCTGTCTCTCTCTCTCTCTCTCTGTCTCTCTCTCCCTCCCTTCCTCCCTCCTGATTGTTTTCAGACATATTCTCTGCTGCTCAATTTATCTATGCTTGATGATTCATAAAGTGAAAGGGGAATGAAGGCATGGATACTAGAATTAATCCTTGAATATCCATGAAGAGAATAGAATTTTGAGTAGTACAAATATTCTAACAATACAGGAAAAGAAAAATTCAATAGTCCAGATGACTTCTTGCTAACCCTTGATATTAATATGGTAGAATGAAGGAATAGTTTCCTTGGGTAGATCTGGAAAGGTTAAGGGAAGGAGGGAGAATAGAATCAAATACATTGTATAAAAATCTCAAAGTATTAATAAAAATGTATTTTATGAAATGGATGATTTGGATGAAGATGCAAAAGCCCTGTTTAATTTTCCTGTAGAATAATTAAGACAGTATACAAAAGACAATAAAAAATAAAATACTCTTACAGTATGTCCTATTATTGTCAAAAAATGAAATGTGGGAAGTTTCATTTTTAGTTTAAAAAGCAATTGCAAATTTCACATGGGTCTAGGGAGTGAGGAGGCTGTTCTAGCTAAAGAATGATGTCAGCAGAACCAAAACACCCAGCAAGTCTATTTTGAGGGTCAAAAGATAAGATAACTTAAACAATAATAAAAACATGTGATCACTAGGATTGTAATGGTCAAAAGGGTAAAAGCCTTAGAGTCTATACTAGAAAACCATACTTGCACTCTTCACCCAAAGTTTTAAAATTATGCTGAAGAGTGCTAATTAAAAGCTGGTACAGGGCGGTGGTGGCGTACACCTTTAATCCCAACACTCCGGAGGCAGAGGCAGATGGATCTCTATGAGTTCAAGACGGGCCTGGTCCACTGAGTGAGTTCCCGGACAGGCTCTAAAGTTACACAGAGAAACCCTGTCTCCAAAAAAACAAAAAAAAAAAAAAAAAAAAAAGAAAATGGCTTGGTCAGGTAACAAAACCTTGACCAATTTTTAGCCGGACGGTGGTGGCCCACGCCTTTAATCCCAGCACTCGGGAGGCAGAGGCAGGTGGATCTCTGTGAGTTCAAGGCCAGCCTGGGCTACAGAGTGAGTTCCAGGAAAGGTGCAAAGCTACACAGAGAAACCCTGTCTCGAAAAACCAAAAAAATAAAAAAATAAAAGCTGGTACATAACCATGATTCTGAGTGAGAACATGTCAAAGGAACAAGGACTTGTTAAAGGACCAGTGTGGAGAAATAGAATTGAGTGCTGTCATAGCAGTTATATCTCACAGCACTAGAACTTCAAAGCCAAAGAAAAACAGCAACAACAAAAAAGGGCAGACATTTGAAAGACAAATATACATCATGAAAAGGAGAATGTTTTAGATAACGGATCTGTTGAGCAGTGCAATGATCTTATTCATGGATCACAGAGTTTCTGTCACTTGTAGTGTGGGAAGCACACAATGGATGATGACGTTAGAAACATGAGTGTTGCTAAGCTCTACCTTAGGATATTGCTCAGGAAAAGTTAATGTTTAGGTTGGCCCCAACTCACAATTTCTCTGATTATTTCAAATGGAAGTGGAAAAAACTTTTTAATATTGATGAACGCATATGGGTATTGGTAAATATCACAGATTAAAAAATGCCTGCTGGATGATATGATACTGCACATAAGTGACCCCAGAAATTATACCTGGCAACTCCTCCAGCTGATAAACATCTTCAGTAATATTCTAGAATACAAGAATAACAAAAAAAAAAAACAAAATTAGTAGCCCTCCTACAAATGATGAACGGCTGAGAAAGAAATCAGAGAAGCAGTACTCTTTACAATAGCCACAAATAATATAAAATATATTGAAGTAACTCCAACTAAACAAGTGAAAGACCTGTATGACAAGAACTTTAAGTCTTTGAAGAAAGAAATTGGAGAAGATAACAGAAAATAGAAATATCTCCCATGGTCTTGGATAGGTAGGATCAACACAGTAAAAATGGCAATCTTACCAAAAGCAATCTACAGATTCAATGTAATCCCCATCAAAATCCCAACACAATTCTTCACAGACCTAGAAAGAACAATACTCAACTTCATATGGAAAAACAAAAAACCCAGGATAGCTAAAAACAACCTTGTACAATAAATGAATTCCGGAGGCATCACCATCCCTGACTTCAAGTTCTACTATAGGGCTAAAGTAGTAAAAACAGCTTGGTATTGGCATAAAAACTGACATGTGGATCAATGGAATAGAATTGAAGATCCTGACACAAAACTGCATACCTATGAGCACCTGATTTTTGACAAAAAAGCCACAATTACATAATGAAAAAAAGAAAGCATCTTCAACAAATGGTGCTTGCAGAACTGGATGTCAACATGTAGAAGATTGCAAATAGATTCATATCTATTGCACAAAACTCAAGTCCAAGTATATCAAAGACCTCAACATAAATCCAGTTACATTGAACCTGATAGAAGAGAAAGTGGAAAATAGCCTTGAATGCATTGGCACAGGAGACTACTTCCTGAATATAACACCAGTAGCTCAGACACTGAGAACAACAATTAATAAATGGGACCTCCTGAAACTGAGAAGCTGCTGTAAGGTAAAGGGCACAGTCAATAAGACAAAAGGGCAGCCTACAGAATGTGAAAAGATCTTCACCTACCCCACCTGAGTAAGGTAACCCAGACCTGGAAAGACAAACATGGTATGTACTCACTCATAAGTGGATGTTGAGAGCATAGGATAACCAGCCTATAATCTACAACTCCCAAAAGGCTAGATAACAAGGAAGGACCAAAGAAGGATGCATAGATTTCCCTGGGAAGGGGAAATAGAAGAGATCTCCTGGGTATTCTGGGGCAGGGGATGGAGGGGTAGGAACCTGAAGGAGTCTGTTGGACTGATGGGGTACTGGAGATGGATTGGAGGTGGAATGGAGGGGGAGAGTAATGAAAGAGATGTCTTGATGTGGCAGCCAATTTGGGGGTTAGGGAGAAATCCACAAGGATAACCTCAGCTCAGACCCCTAGCTATCATGGAGAGAGTGCCTGAAATGGCCATACATGGTAATCAGATAGGTAACCAACCTATTTGTCATCAGAGATTCTCTATCCAGTAACTGATGGAAGTAGATTCAGAGATCCACAGCCAAGCACTGGACTGAGCTCTGGGAGTCTTGCGGAAGAAAGGGAGAAGGGATTGTATGAACCCACAGAGACAGCTGACCTGAGCTCATGGGAGCTCACTGACTCTGGATCAACAGTTAGGGATCCTCCATGGGACCAACCTATGGGAGCTCACTGACTCTGGATCTACAGTTAGGGAGCCTCCATGGGACCAACCTAGGCCCTCTACATGTTTGTGACAGTTGTGTAGTTTGGTCTCTTTGTAAGGCTCCGAGTGCTAAGATCAGGACCTGTGGAGCTTAGCTGGCTTTTGAAAACCTGCCCCCCCCCCCCCCCCGCCCATATGCTTGGTTACATTACTCAACCTTGATGCAAGGGGAAGAGTTTGATCCTGCCTCAGCTTGATGTGCCATGCTTTGCTCAAGCCTCAAGCCCATGGGAGGCCTGCCCCTTTCTGAATGGAGAGGAAGGAGGAGTGAAGGGGAGGGGATAGATGGAAGGCGGGGTGGAGGTGGGGGTGGGAGAGGGGCGGAAGAAACAGCAGAGTCAGTATGTAAAATAAACTGGGAAGAGTGTTATTCAAATAAAATGAAATTTAAAAAAAAACTCAAAGAAAAGTCCCTGGGACCAAGCATGAATCTTACTTCATTTCATTATGTAAGCAACTGTCTTAAAACTTATTCAAGGATCTGATATTATCTCATTCCTTCAGAACTATAATTCCTTCATTAATGTGATATTACTAAAAAAGGATTTTTTTAAATACGCTTATATGATTTTTATACAGAGGCATGCATTCTTCTGGGATTATGTAATAAACCATAATATTTTTCTGTCACCACAATTGGTGGTGCCAATAATAAGCACTTGCCCTTCTCATGCTAATCTAGTAGAAGATACTCTTGTTTTATTTCATATATGCACAAAATAATAGAAGTCCACATATGCAAGAAGGTCTGAAATATGTCAAACAAGTCCATAAATCTAAGTCAGATTTCATACATGACAAATAACCATTATCAATCTCATGCTAAGTGAGTGTTTAAATTTTCAGAAATCAAAACAATTGAAAATAAAATCAATCATCATAAAAATCAGAGCTATAGTTCATCAGTCATGAGGTGTCAGAAGGTCCCATATTTCCATAACTCTATTCAATCTGAAATAATCAGAGACAGCAAAAATAAGTTACAAAATCTATAAATGTCACTTTCACTTCCCTAGTGTTTTGAACCTGGGGAAAAAAAATACCAACTCGTAGATTCAACTAAGACATTTTATCCCAGACTACCTTCCTTGTGTGACTAGTTTAGCTGCAAAGAATACTAGAAAAAAAATTGCTCTGACACTCTACACAAACTGATCTGTTTGGAAGGATGTAATTAATATCTAATGATGACATTATTCTTTAGCTTCCCATGGCAAAGCTAGCCCTTTTTGTTTGGGATAATTAATACACAGCATATGAATAACTTATTTGTTCCTTTATTTTTATGTTTTGTACGTAGACCTCAGGGGGAAGATTCTATAAATTTCTTCATTAAAATTATAGTTCAGTAATTATTTACACTCATCCTGGAATTTCCTCCTACACACTGTGTCTCCTCCATCTGTTTCTTGCCAATTCGTGAATGAACAATTTTTTCAGAGTTCAGCATCACTGTGTGAAGTTACTCTCTCGGTGGCTTACATTTCAGTTGCTGGCATTTGAGTGCCAGAGACGGCCCGATCTTGTGCCAATTCTGGCAGCACTATTTTAAGCTGTTTTCCAACATGTTTGATCCCAGTGCTCTTTTTTCTTTGTTAATTTGTATCCTGAGAGAACACAATTATAGGTAACAGAAAAGGAAGACTCTGGGCTTTTCTCTCACTTGGATTTCCATCTTCATTTGTGGCAGCCAGAATTAATTGCATCTTTAGTCGTATTCCATATCCCATCTTTTTTCATTGTAACCCCTATTAAAATAGCAGGAAGTTATTGTGAGCGTACAGCGACCTTCTGCTCCTAGTGCCCGATCTGCTGGGAACGGGACTAGAGCTGCTATGGACTGGCACAGAATGGTCTTATCTGACACGCTGCCCAAGAACAGAGACAGAGGTACTAAAGCACATGATGTGCAAGCAGGTGCTGTTCAGGCCTCAGTGACGGCATTAGGGGCTCTGGTAGGAAACAATTTTTGTTGTGCCAGTTACCCCACAGTGCACAGCGAAGCATAATCTTTGCTTTCCAACATCAGTGTGCTGGTACAGGGATATTTTATATTTTATAAATTGGAGTGAGTTTGAGATTCTTTACCCAGCTTTGTACAAAATTGCTCAACACTTGTTCTCTTGCCCAGCTGTGCCCATGCGGTTTGAAGAGTTAACGGCAGCAGCGGACCGATTTTGCTGCTTGGAAAATATAGCTTAGAGCAGTTGCTTCAGTTTTCTGCTCTGATAAAACAAATTACTACAAATTTTGTAGCTGCAAAGCACAGAAATATAGGATCTCTGAGCGCTGATAGCAGTCCTGAGTAGTTCCCACTGAGCAAAAATCAAGATGCCTCTCAGCTAACTGTGCCCCCAATCTGGAGACATTAGGGAGAGATAAATTTCCTTGATTTTTCCATCCCAGAGACACTTGCACTCCTT
The DNA here is from genome assembly GCA_902168415.1 of Peromyscus melanophrys. Taxonomy (NCBI): domain Eukaryota; kingdom Metazoa; phylum Chordata; class Mammalia; order Rodentia; family Cricetidae; genus Peromyscus; species Peromyscus melanophrys. The sequence continues at coordinate 12,410 of CABHPR010156948.1, read as the reverse complement.
AGTACCTGGTCCTTTTCCCTCTTCAAAGTGGTAGCAGAATGGCCCAGAAGTCCTCCTGTCTTGTCATTCTGACACTCGTTTTGTACTTCTATCTTTTTCTCAAGCTCTTCTGAATCTTATTTGCATGTTTACTCACCCTAGTGTTTAGAGCTACCCTGATAAAGCAGGATATTTACTCTCAAGGTGACTAATGGCCATCATTCCATCTACACACTTAACATACCTCTGTTATGAAATATATACGTAGACCCTACAAGCAGTATCATGAATAACTGTGGGGAGAATGAAATCATTTGTTCTTCCTAAACTCCAATATTATAATCCCTGTATTTTGGAACAATTGCCCAATCCAAACCGATTTCAGGTTATGCAGCTTCACCGGAGAGACATGAATAATGTCAATTTACCCAGGCCAAATAAACTCTTCCATCAATTTCTAGATTGAGAAACCATTGAGTTTATTGTGGTTATTGGCAAGAGTGTGAAAGCTGTGTTGCTGGAGCTCTCTGCCCAGATTGCTGGTGCTCCAATGTAGAGTCTGCTCTCTTCCTTCCTGCATGTGTTCATGGCTTGTACAATATTGGAGTGTAGCCTGATGAGTGTTAGAAATGTTTAAGAATCCTTATTTGTCCAGATGCTTATGCATCTTATGTTTCCAGAGTTTATAAGTTTCTTTATGAGACTCCATTTCACACAGATGAGGTACACAACCCCTTATTTACTTACCATAATCTTTTTAAACAAAGCATTGTCATTGCTGCTATAAACCTATGTCATTACATGTTTTACATTAAAAGCAGGGAATACGATGATGTATAGAATTAGATAATATGACTCCTAACAAGGCAGAAAGGAATATGACAGAGTTGTAAAGAACCAAATAGAATTATTCCCCTTAAGCAGTACCTTTCAGTACCTTCCCATTTGTTTCCATCAGAAGGAAACTTTAAAGGTCACAGGCTTAGCTCTCAACAACACCTTAGAGTTGTGGAAGAGAATGAATATCTTTAATAAAGAGAAGAATTAATGCTTTTTAAAAATAGTACTAAGTTATAAAAGGTGAATGTAGGTGGAAATATTGAAAAACAACCAGATTCTAAGAAGTCTCTAAATTTCTACTTCTTGTATTATTTTTCATTTATTGCAACTTATCCCCATCTAAGAAACATGTACAATACAGACAGCTAGTTAATTTCATTTTCACCACTGTGGTAAAAGGGACACATTTAATTTATGAAAAATTAATATTCATCCTCCAAGAGTAAGTAATTTAATGTTTTACTCTGAAAACAGACTGGATACATATTACTAGAGAAAAAATGACTTTTAGGAGATGCATTGACATAAAAAATGAGATTGAAACTTTATTCTTAGTTCTAGTGCAAATAGATTTTCTCACCATCAATTATGTATTTCATGTGAAATTTTATTATATTTATATGCAGCTCTCTAACTTTAAAAAAGTTAACAAAAATGGCCATTCTAGCACATCATTTTCTTTTGCAACTCCTGATCATAATAAGAGAAAGTTCACAAATCATGCAACATAAATAACAAAATAAAGATAAATTGTATTTGTATACATGCGATGAACAACCACCTAGCATTGATATTATTGAAATATACAATTTTCTGCTTAAATTAAACACCCTTTAGGTTTTTCAGAACTTAAAAAATTTAAGAATATTTATACCTTTCATCTATGATATATGATTTTAAAGATATTTTAGTTAAGATAAGACATTCACAAAACATGTCCCTCTATGTATCAGTTAATAGTATATAAGTATGTAGCTCAATGACTTACATGTATTGTCCAGTTATCCCACCAACACTCATATAAAAAAGGTATCAATAGCTTCCCCAAAGTTTTATATTGCCCTTCTTTTTCACACTATGTTCCCATTTACAGAATAATTTTCATGCTGATTTTGAACAATGTCAACTGATCTTTTACTGCACTTGGAATTATGTGTAAGGAAAACACAGACCATAGGCTTTACTAGTTCTTTTTCTCATCTGAGAGTAGACCTAGGCAACCAAGCATGGTTGTGCATACTGATAATCCAGGTATTTGGAAGGTGGAAGCAGCCAGGTCAGATGTAAGGACAGTCTTAGAGGAAGAAAGACAGAGTGAGTGAGTGAGTGAAAGGGAGGGAGAAAGAATGGCCAGAGAGGGAAGAAAGAGGAAAGAAAGGAAAGGAAAGGAAAGGAAAGGAAAGGAAAGGAAAGGAAAGGAAAGGAAAGGAAAGGAAAGGAAAGGAAAGGGGTTCCTAACATTATTGATTTTTTAAATTATTTTTTTGCTTTCTTTTTGTTTGATTATTTTTGGAATTGGAATTTAAGTACAGAATTTCTTGCTTCCTTCTCTTCTCTCTAAACTCTCCCATAAACCCCTTCCTACTCTCCTTCAAATTCATGGCTTTTTCACTAATTATTATTATAGGCATTTATGTATATGAATATACATATAAATTCAAAATTATAACCTGTTGAGTATATATAATGCTATTTTATTTATTTATTTACTTATTTTTTTTTTTTTTCGAGACAGGGTTTCTCTGTGTAGCTTTGCGCCTCTCCTGGAGCTCACTTGGT
>CABHPR010156947.1:3694-20134 GCA_902168415.1 Peromyscus melanophrys | reverse complement strand
ATTTGAAGTTCTGACATCTCTTGCAGGTGTTATATTGTTGGATGCTTTGTAAAATTCATTCTGTTTATTTCTACTTTTAAAGTAGGGGTTTAATTATACTGGATGCAATTATTGATGACTGACAAACTTCAAATTTTGCTCATTTTTTCTATGTAATTTATTTTTCTTTGTTGCCCAATTGTTTTATTATTGTCTTCTTTTGTTCCTAATGTTATTTTTGTGGTATACATTTTATTTCTTTCCATATTTCCTTTATTATGTTTTAAAAACTTACTAAGCATTTGCCTTTAAATTATAATATTTACATCATAAATGTGCACAATTTAATTTCAGTTCATATTAACTTATGTTTACTTCTATGCCAAATTCCATTCTTTTTCTTCTTTCTCTGTGTTGTTATTGACACCAAATAGGTCTTCTTTTACTATGTTCATAGATGAAATTAGAATGACTGTCACAGAAAAACACAAAATTTTAATTCAAGATGATTTATCAGATTTTACATTTTGGTTAAACAATGATATACTTTGCCTGTACTGGCAGTTTATTTCAAATTATGAAAAAGAAATAACTATAAAACAAGGTGAGAAAATTTCAAAGTGTGAGGAAGTTGACGTTACACACACCTTTACAACGTGTCAATCTCACAGTCTACCCAGTAATTCAACATTTGCACTTTACCCACTTCTATTTGTGCATGTTATAGAAGACTAAAGATTTTGTTTCTTTATTCAATCGCATGTTCTCACAGCAGAGATGGTCACATTCAGAAAAAATGGTTCTATATCATACATATATATTTAGCATCCAAATTTGCTTTCTTGATATATTATTGATTAATATACTACAATTATGCAGATTTAGTATTTCTTATAATGCCTGCTCAAAAACCTGCAATATATCTGTAATATTGACAAACAAAAATTTGGAGGTTCACAAGGTTAGCTGAATCCAAGCACTTTGAATTACTGGTACAAAAGCACAAACACAAACAAGCAGCTACAAGAAAACAGTAAAGGAATGTAGATCTAATTTTCTGAGAAAAGTTTTGGAGTATATCGATCAGCATTTCAAGGCATACCCTTATTTATTCATTCAAACAAACTGTTGGCCCCAGATTCACCTAAAAGTAGTTACACAGAACTGAATGAAACATGGAAGGAAGCAATTATTATTTGTGCAGAGATTTGTGATATATTTAATAGGTTTGTTAAGGTATGTTTCACAAATCATAAAGTTTGCCCTTTGTAGGAGATGGTTGGTAACTTGTCATGGGTAGGCAGCAGTTGAGCAGTTATTTCCACAATCTCCTTTTAGTTCCATACCTGCCTCCTAACCCATGTTTCCATTTAATCATCTGTTTTTAGCTCATGGTCACACGTGCACTTGAACTCAGACAATTACCAACCTATTTTCTACATCTTTAGATTTGTCTTTATCTGGGCATTTCTTATGAATGGAGTCATACAGACTGTGGCCTTTTGCATTCAGCTTCTCTTGCTTGGTTTTACATTTCTAATGCACACTTAGGCTTTGCTACATGTCAATTATGCAGGCTTTCTGTTGTTGAATGGGCATCCATTCTGTGGATACAGCATGCTTCTTTATTGCTTCATCAGGCGACAGGTATTTGGAATGCATTGACTGTCATCAATATTCAGTCACAGGACTTTGTTTCAGTATTTATTGAAATTTTTTTGGATAAGCAGAGGAACTACTAGATCATGTTATATATTCAACTTTTAAGAAATGGACAAAAAGGTTGGTGAAATAGAAATAACACTTTGTAATCCTGCCAGGGATTGTAATGGGGGTTCAAGTTTCTCTGCATGATTACCAACACTTATTAAAGTTTATCAGTTTGATGACAACCATTCTAATCTCTGTATAATAGTGTCTCGCTTAGTTTTATTGTACATCTTCCTAATGACTAATGATATTGAGCATGGAAAGGCACAGTAAGCAGATTAACTAAAGCAATCTTCAAAAACTAGAGATAAACTAACATTATCTTAAAACTTACTCTATAACTACAGCAATTAAGTCAGTGTGATATTAATAGAGGTTAGGCACCAGCCTCACTGGAAGAGTGGAAAGTCTAGAAGAGAGCCAAGGAGTATATTATTGGACTTTAAATATTTTTAAGAGATAATAATTGAATTACAACATTTCTCCTTCTATTGCTTCCCTCCTTCCTTGTACCCCTTCCCACTCACTTTCAAATTCATGACCTCTTTTGTCACTAATTATATGCATATATGAATTTGTATATACATGTATATTTCTAAATGTAACCTGTTAAATCCATATAATGTTACTTGTATGTAGGTTTTTAGGGGTGACCTTTTGACACTGACTGTAATGAGTTTTTAAAATTCAGTGGTGCTAGAGTATATGGATTTTAGTTGACAAAATAAATTAATGGTAAAATAAACAGATTCAATGTAGTTTTATTCCATATTAGAATTTGACTGAGAATAGGTGATGGAAATATATGTAAATTAAAAAGCAATAAAACACTTACAATAAAATACAGTTGCTTGTAACTCAAATCTAGAACTTTATAATAATTTACTTTCTATACTTGGGATCAGCACAGTGGTAGAGTTGCATACTTAACATGCTCAAGAGCGTGTGTCCCATTGACAACACCACAAAACGTGTGTATGTGTATCTTTGAAAAGAAGATCATAGCTTTCTTTTCATCAAAATAAAAATTTGTTCTTTGAGGCACCCAACTGAGGAAATGAAGGGTGAGCTGGACCTGGATTTCTGGCCTGTTATTCTAACTACTCAGGAGATTGAAGCAGGATTTCAAGATTCAAGACCTGCATGAAATATAGGGATATAGAAACCAGTGTGGGTAACTTAGTAAGATACTGTCTCAGAAAAAAAAAAGAATAAAGAAAAGAAAAGAGAAGAAAAGAAAATGGCTCCCCATAGCCTGTGAGAAAGTACTTGAAAATAACAAATCAGACAAAGGGATTATGCAGAATATGTAAACACTCCAAACTCAAAAGCAAATAATGAACAACTCAATTAGAAAATTGCCTAAAAGCTCGAAGTGACACTTCAACAGAGAAGAGAGAAATTGAGTGTGTACAAAGATGTTCAAAATGATAAATATCAGGGGAATGCAGCTTCAAGTCATGATCAGAGAGCTTGGTACACTTACTAGAATACAGAAACAAAAGCCAGCCGGCCCGCCCACACATTGGTAATGGCTGTGGAGAAGTTGATCCTCCTATGCATTGCTGATGGGACAGAAAACAGTAGACATTCTGGAAAACGTTTTGCTGAGGTGTTTTTTTTTTTTTTTTTTTTTGTTTTTTCAACAAAACTAAGGTAAGTTTCCTATATGACACAATAGTCACACTACTGGCCATTTATCATAGAAAAATGAAAGCTCATGTTCACTCATAAACCTATACACAAATGTTTATAGAAGATGTGTTTGGAATAGTCAAAACCTGGAAACAACCCAAATGTCATTCAACGGTTGAATGGATAAACAAATTGTGAGACCTTCATGCAATGGAATACCACTCAGCAATAAAAAGAAAACAAACTATTACACACTTGGCAACTTTTATGGATCTCTAGGGCATTGTTTGAGCAAGAAAGCCAGTACAGAAAGGTTACATACCATCCAATTCAATTTACACAACATTCCTGAAATGACGGGAGGGGCAGGGAAGTGATGAGTGATTCTTTTCAAGAACGAGAATTGGGACTCAAGGAGGAGTGCTTCCATGGGGGCAGTAGCACCATTTCCTTCCTGTGGATTCAACAACTGTGTGTCTTGCCTATGACAATGCTTACCTGAACCCATATACATGGTAAAATGTCATGGCACGAGTCTGTTGTTTTTAAAGAAATAAGGAAGTTAAAAAGAATGACACATGATGAAATTTTGAAACTGATCCCTCCAGAGGAACAGGGTAAGCCTGTGTCCTGAGGGCTTCCTATGTAGATAACATTGGTGACCTAATGAAACTTTTCACAATGAGAATGAACTGTTGTGTGAGAGTAACAAAAGAAAGTACCAGTGTCAATTGCACACAGATGCTGTAAATGCCAATGTAGGACCACAGGTTAGTGGCCAGTGTTTATTCTAAATATCTTCTTGATCTCTCTTTTAAATGCTGTCTTCAGAATTCTGTACAGTATCATCAGTCTCCCACTAAGGGTCAAAGGAAGCTTGGCAAGAGGAAGCTGTTCCAGGGATAGTCTATCAGACCAGGGCAATGTGTCCCTCCTCTCCGTGACAAGCCCAGCCTCAGGTCCTAACATCAGTAATCTAATGATCACTGTTAACTCTTCTTAGACACACACATGCGCGTGCGCGCGCACACACACACACACACACACACACACACACATACACACTCAAACATACTCACATGCAAACACCCTGAGGAAAAGCAGAATTAAGCAACTTTCATTTACAATGGATTCGAAATTGTCTGTGTTTGGATCTGTATATGCAGAAATGTATTGCCCATTATTTTCAAATTAAAATGCAGTTAATGTGAGACAGTCACAGGAAAGCCCAAAAACTTCTGACTATAAACCTTAAGAACCATGTCTGCAACCCCCTAAATGAAACGATATCCAGGGAGTTCATCTACTTTCTTTCCTTTCCTGATTAGTTCTTTGGGCAAAGCTTAGAAATAACAACACATTTGAGAAGGACTCACACCATAGACGAGAAAAAAATGTTCAACAATATAAAAGCATAACAAAAATCTACTCAAACCCTGAGGCTTTCTCTGAAGAGGGCCCACATACCCTCCACTGAGGGAGCTTCACTTGTGGAGTACTGGGATTTAATAGATGTTTTAACCCAGTAGTTGAACAACTTTGATGTCCTCACATGGGTTAGAACACCACAGTGAGCCAGTGAGCTGGAATGCTAGTTCTAAGAGCTGCAGCTTACATGTATCAAGATAGTCACTTAGACAGGAAAAGTAGGGAAAACAAAATGGAGGGAGGGACAGGCAGTGTTCAGAGAGAAAGTGGTTGGCTCTACACAAGTGAAAAATTCTCTTAAGTATAAAAAACAAAACAAAACATGGTCAACGTGGAAAAGGATTAGTTAAAAAGCAATCTACAACTAAAACATCACAGAGAGAAAGACTAAAATTAGCAGTAAAATTTTAAAATTATACAGAACCTTCTAGAAAATTCACCATGAAAACTAAAGAAGGTTATATTCTTCCCAGAGGCTTGCAGTACCAGAGAATAATGCAATGATAGTTTCTATGTACTTGGGAAAAAATATGTTCTTGACCCTATGACCACATAAAATATGAAGCAGAGTAGTGGTGCCTTCCAAATTTTGAAAATGTTTACAATTCTACGCACAGAGAATGTGGAAGAGAAGACGGTTTGCTGCGTTCAGCATTTGTTCTAGCTGTTTCTTTGTGCCTGGTTGTGTGAAAAGATGAGAAAGGTACATGCCACTGTTCCCCAGTCCCACACAGATACAATGTTGGGTATAACACCCATCATTCCAATGAGATCCAATTTTGTGTCACCAAGGTGGGAGAAATGAGAGTCTCCTGCTCATCTTGATGTTCTTGACCTGCAGGTAACAAAGAAGACTCCAGTGTCACCGTCAGCCATCAGGTTCCTGTTCTGAGAAGCAGCTTTGTGGCTGACAAGGGAGTGGAAACCTTTTCCTGTCTTCTGGACTATAGCTGCTGGCCTGTCCTTTTGAAAATAAGATGATCCTTATCCTCATTACAGGCATTTTAGGCTCTGTTGGCCAACGGCATGTCTACACACACCAGACCACCCTGATCTACAGAATGAGTTCCAACTTAGCCTGGTCTATATAGTGACACCCTGTCTCAAAAATAAAAAGAACAAGAATAAATAAATAGAAATAAAAGAACAAGAAAAATCAAACAAGCAATCACACACACAAAAATTCAATTCCTACTTATCTCCCAGGCTATGAGAATAAAGACACTCCCCGAAAAGTGCTTCATTCCAGCTCTATGTAGACAGCCCTCCAAAGCCTCTAACATTAGGAATCTGACTTGGTGGTCATTACTATTGCATGAAGTATGGACCAGTTTGCTCCTCACGTGTTTAACTATTTGCGTGTAACCATTCACATATTTTTTCTCTACTAGATAGGTAACGGACATAAACGCTAAGACTATTACATCAAAGCCACAAATTATTTCAGTACCCACACAGGAAAAAGTCAGCTACAACAAAATAAAAATCATAATCCTCAAAGCTAAAACTCAGTGAGATTTTGGTGTTTCTGTCTGATATTTTTATGATATATTAATAGCTTCCAAAAAATTAAAAACACTTCTAATTTGGGTATTTCCAATTGACATCATAAACCATCAATTTTCCACATCATTTACCTCTCTTTTAAACATTATTTTCATTGGATTTACAATTTTAAATCGATGGTTAATAATTTTAACTTAATTCTTCATGCAGTGTGGAGATTCATTTCCTATATATCATAAATAATTCTGTGATGCATTTCTTTTGGATAAATCTTTTTGAATTTTTGTTTCTTTAAAAGAATAACATTAGTATGGGAATTATGAAATCGCTGTATGAAGGTTTTGGGTGTGTGTGTGTGTGTGTGTGTGTGTGTGTGTGTGTGTGTGTGTGGTGACATTAAATACAGTGCACAATTTCTGTCCTTGAAGCATCTACAAAAATTCTAATCCATAGATAGAAACAATGTAAATCAATATAAACATTTTTATAATGTTTAACTTAATAAATCAAGTGCCAAGATACCAGACTGAGTAAAATCAGTATCCTAGTAGTCATATTCATTGATTTTTGAAAGTTACCAGGGAGAAAATAATTTCCATTTGTAAATTGGTTAAAATAATTTTATTTTTGTGCATTTCCATTTGTTGTGTCTGATTTTCTCCTTTGTATTTGGGAACCGAGAACCATAAAAAAGGCAGGGCACAGACCTTACAGATTCCAGGAAAACACTTCTCCAGAGTTAACTTCAGTAACTCAGTGAAATTAAATGGCCCAATCTTTGTTACACACCTTTGTGTGTATCTCCAGTTAATTGTGTCCTACCAGCCAGGTAGTTCTGTAGTTCTGTCTTGGAGTTTACTAACAAATTATTGGAGTGTCTTAACTTTACTTTTTATCTATCTATCTATCTATCTATCTATCTATCTATCTATCTATCTATCAATCTATCTATCTCTATTGTAGTTGCTGAAAGTATGGCTGATAGCAATAACACACAAGGTTTAGTTATTAGGGAAAATGGAAAATCCTGGATCTGTGCCTTTTTCTTCTTTCAGGTAGACAAGCTTCAGTTACAAATCCAGACCCCAGATTATAATCTATATGTTACTAAGATTCTGTAGGACTTTTTCAAAGACAGGATCAAGATGCCTATTTTTTTGTCCTCTGCTGAAGCTCAAACAAACACTGTCCATGGCACTCCATAACAAATGTCTGGAGCAACATGAGCTGTTAACAAGTTTACAACCCCCATTCCCTTGCAGCTTTCAGTGGTCTGTTTTCCAGAGCTGATATGATATCATATCCCAGAGAGACATTGTATCCAACCCTCAGATCTGAGTCGGAATCAGACTCAAGTAGAGGGCACAGACATGCATAGACACATGCATGCCTCAATGTAAGCACAAAGGCTTTGGACTTTTAGGCTAGCTTTAGTCTCTTCACAATGACTTAAATTCCAGAAAGAAATCATGGGGAACTGTCCTGTGGGTCCACTGTGTCTTTGGTCTGGCAGTGGAACTGTGAGAAAGAGACTGTGGTGGGACAAAGAATGGACAAAACCACTCCTGGGTATTTTTGTGCACGGCATGATTTGATTTGTGTGGAGCAAAATCACAGTGATTTTTCCAGAAGGAAATCTTTCCCCGATAAGAAATTATGAATACTGATTATAGTTGAAGATCCCTGAGACCAATTCCAGCAAAAAGAAATGACAATAATCAAAGGAAGGGCTGATGGCATAGAATTTTGCAGTAGAAAAATTGCAAGAAGAAGAGGTGTAATTTACCTTTTCATCCTCACGAGTTTTATTCCTCTTTTGAGTGAAACAGCAGAGGATGGAAGGTATAGTATGAAGGAGAAGAGACTGTGCTGTTTCCATTTATGTGATATTCCCTCTAGCTTAGAATTTGGCAATGTGTTATCATTTGTAAACATCCTCAGGCAGCTTAAGAAATATCTTTCTCTCAAAATTTCAAAAAAAAAAAGTCAGATTTCCAATTCCCAGTTTCAGCAGATAAAATAACACGCATTACTTGTACAGTAGAATAAAAAAATTAGAAAATTGGAAGGTAGCTTTGTACAAAGATGCCCATAAATTTAGATGGTGGCCAGTACCAGAAGTTCACAGAGGCAGGTCTATGACATGGCACACACTTTGAGACAGAACACTAGTGTGTAATCCAGGTCTATCCTACACTGACTGGATGTGTTCATTGTTGAATTGACAGGTTTGGCTCAGAGAGTCAAAAAGAGTTCTCTATTCTGGTGATAAGTTTGTGAAAAATGATTTATTTGTCTGCCCTGTGGTGGCATGGGTGAGGGGAAGATGCCCTCCTCCCCCCTCACTCATTACCCTCTGTGGCAGGTGAGAGACCTGGCCCTGGGATCACAAGAGTAGGAGAGCTAACCCTGATCCTCACCAGGCTGCAGGGAATGAGAAAACAGCCTCTGCTTCCATTCTGGGCAGCACACTAAAGCTGACCCTGTTGTCTTGGACAACAGAGCTGATTTGCATCCTATGTGGTGGCTTGGTGTGTGTGTGTGGAGGGGGGGATGCCTTCCCCCACTTTGCTCCTTGCTACCTATGGCAGGCGAGAGAGCTGGCCCAGGGGTCAGGAGAGTAAGAGAACTAGCCTTGCCCCACACCAGCTACAGCACACAGTAGAGTAACAGGAGAGTAGGCCCTGCACTTGCCTGGGCAGCATGCTAGATCTGAACCTGTTGTTGGGGTCACAGGTGAGCCATCCCTGAGTGTGTGAGAGCGGGAGAGCCGACCCTGCCCCATCCTCTTACCTCTCTCCCCCTCCTCTATGCCCGCTATAGCATTCAGGAGAATGGGCCCTGCACCTTGCCTGGACAAAACAGTGGAGCTGGCCCTGCGGATATGAGTGAGGGGGACTTGGATCTGAGGACCTGAGAGCGTGAGAAGTGGCCCTGCTCCTTGCTATAGGCTGCACTGGGTGAGCTACTAGGGGCAGTGCTGGAGAGCTCATCTGGTTAGTGATGATGAGGGAGAGATGGCCAACTGACCAACTCAGCTACTTACCCAGGCCCAGAACAAGGGCTATGAGTTGGAGCTGACCCACCCCCAAATCTACCGAATCTATGAATTCTTGGAACATGTGAAGAGGACAAACCTATAGATCCAGAACATCAAGATCTCTATGACACAGGACAACAACACAACATTCAAGAGGAGCCCCAGTGAGAGCCCATTGTCAGTGGTGTAGCAGAAGCCAGAGGCCTGGAGCCAGATCAATGACTCGTGACAATGAACACTTGCAAGTAAAGATGAGTGGACTAAAGGGTAAACTTTGTCTCCACAGCCCACTCTACAGATTATAGGACATGATTCTCCTCCTCCTCCTCCCCCTCCTCCCCCTCCTCCCCCTCCTTCCCCTTCTCCTCCTCTCCCTCCTCCTCCTCCTCTCCCTCCTCCTCCTTCTCCTCCTTTTTTCTCCTCCTCCTCTTTTTTCTCCTCCTCCTCTTTTTTTCTCCTCCTCCTCTTTTTTCTCCTCCTTCTCTTTTTTTCTCCTCCTCCTTCTCCTCCTCCTCTTTCTCCTCCTCCTCTTCCTCCTCCTCTTTCTTTTTCATTTTCGGTTTTTAGTTTTGGTTTTATTTTTGTTTTGTTTTGTCTCTTTGATTTGTTTGATTTTTCTTTTAAATTTGGTTTTCAAGGGGAGTTTGAAAGGACAGATGGTGGATGCCAGGGGGCAGGGAGATAAGTGTGATTGGAATGCATGATGTAAAATCTACAAAGAATCAATAAAACTAAAATTAAAAAAGACAAGAAAAAAAAGGTGATTTTCTTCTTCCCCATGACAACCCTATAATCGCCCATTGTGTGTATCAGACTTACTGGTCACTAGTCACTATGTTAGTATAGTTAGCCTGGAACTCACAGAACTCTGCCTTTGCCTCCTGAACACTGGCTTTAACTATGTGTACCACCACTTCTGCCTTAGGTATTGCCATTTAAAGAATGTTAGAAATATTGAAGTAACGAGATGTGACAAAGTTAAAAATCCTAAAAGAATTTCAAGATATCCAAGGGTCAAGAAAAACATGGCTGAAATATGGTACAACTCCAACAGAAGCAGAATTAAAGTGATATGATCAAATTATGCTTTCCAGTCAGCAAAGGAAATTCTAAGACTTCCAGCAAGAAAGAAACCACATTGATCCTTTGTATGTCCAGTGAATTAATTATTTTATTCCCATTTAAATAAAATAATTTTGTTTCAAAGTTAAAGATGTGATAATTTGGATTTTGTAGTAATTCACATACCTTTCTACCAGGATCAAACTAGGTTTTGAGGTTTTAAATAAAAATAGATTTTATTTATTTTGTGTGTATATGTATGTGTGTGTGTATGCTTATGCCATGGTGTACACGTAGAGGTCAGAGGTCAACCCACATGAGTATGAGTGGACTCCCCGTCCACCATATTTGTTGCAAGTATCAAACTCAGGTCTCAGGCTCGGCAGCAAGAACCTTTATCTGCTGAACTCCCTCTGTTGCCCTGGAGGTTTAATTCTGTGATAGAGTGGCAGGTATTCACTTTCCATTCTTGGTGGGCTTTGTTTAACTCCTGGAGCTCAATTAAGTCTTTTGACCCTGGAGAGGTAGAGAGAGCCACTTTTCTACTTCTGTCTAAAAGGTCATGAGTCAGAGAGACTCACGTCATTTATACTGTGAGGCAATTAAAAGCAAAAGCAAGTTGCCTCCCATTTCACTTGCTAAAACAAATACAAAACTACATGCCACGATGCTGATGCTTCCTGAGTAAGTAGATAGAAGGAGAGCTCTGCTGTCCAGCAGTTGATACATAACATGTACATAAAATATGATGTTGATATGCAGTCAGGAGGATGCTGTGTTAATTTGTTATGCATCCTACCTCCATGCTTCGTGAGATAAAAGTGGATAAGAGGATTTCTAGTGTGGATATATCATGGCAGAATGCAAACTCTAGGTTTGAAGATGTTAGTGGTACTTTCTAGACCTTTCAATGCTCATTTAAAACTGAAAAGAGTATAGAAGAGCTTGTCTCACTGCTCCTTCTAATTAGTCGTCAATTTAACATCAAATTTGACTGAACTTATATTCAGTGTGACTCAGTAGTAGTAGAAAATGGATTTTGTCTATGAGACAGTTTTATCATTTTCATTTGTCGGAAGTTAAGTGTGCCAGATGAATCATACATCCACTAAGAAATATACCTCTCACTTAAAATATGTGTGTGATTCAGTAAGAAACAGTTGTGAGTGGTTAATCAAAGAGTTCAACGAATGGTCAAAAGCATAAAAAAGCAATCACAGGTGCCATTTTGAGAGGAGACCATGATATGCCATAGTTGAGTAGTCTTTACATGTAGGTAAAAGCACAAAATTACACATATTTCTAGAAGACAGGTTTTTGAATCAATGTACGTTTAGAATAATCTTTGCAAATAATCCTTGCATTCACTTGAGGCTGAGGCAGCAGATCCCAGCTGGGGGCCTGAGTCTCCAGAACATCTTTTCACCATCATCTTCCTGACCTCTCTTACCTCCTTCCCACGCATTTGATGTTGTTTATTGTTTCCAGTTGAAGAGGTGGTAGCCAACTTCATGATTTAAGGAGGAAAGTCACACATCCATACATGTTCCAATTCAATGACATAGTTCATAGGCAATTTTATAAATGGTAGAGCACAAGGAAGGCAGAGCAACATGACTTCAAGTGATGAGAAGGGAACCAAAGTTATATTTTCCTGCATGCTAAACAATTTGATTCAACTTGGTATATTGTTTTCCACCCAGTCATCCAACATGTCCCAGAAAAGCATGGAATCATGGAACAGTGTATGATAATCTTCTTCCAGAGCCCTAGCCATCATTGGTTAAGGAACATGTGTTTTTTGGGGGGGTTTCATTGGTTATTGTGAAGCTGTTATACCTACGGAAGCCTTCACAGTTTTTACTGCAACTGATTTGATTGGAGGGAAATGTCCACAGCTGATTTAATGATTGCTTGAGAACAACATGTGCTACAATGTTTACCCAAAGCCTTAATGCCTTTATTTTACTGCCTTTTACCTTGGGATTGGTATGTTTCAGGAATTGGTGAGTCTTAAAAGCTAATGGTTTCATATTACTAATCAAAATAACTGGTGTGAATATTCTTAGAACTATCAGCCAGCATAAGGGCAACTGCTGCAGGATGAAAATCAGATTTACTTTGTGAAATGTTTCACTGTAGTAGATGCTTGAATACACTTACTCAGGGTCTTCCAACATGAGTTAATATGCCTTTTTATTATTTCTTTTATTTTTGAGATGATAGTGTAATTGTAACATTTCTTCTTTCCACCCCTCCCCTTCCTCCTTCTAAACCCTCTAACATCCCTTTCCTTTCTCAGTTTTAAATTCACAGTCTCTTTTTTTCATTAATTGTTATAGGCATATATGTGGTGTGTGTGTGTGTGTGTGTGTGTGTGTGTGTGTGTGTGTGTGTGCGCGCGCGCTGCTCAGTCCGTATAATGTTACTTTATGTATGTTTCAGGACTGACACTCTGGTTTGTACAACCTGAGGAGGACTATGTTTCCCATTCTTAGCATTCATTGGTTGACTGTAGTTCTTTCTATAAGGTTAAAGCCTCATGGCTTTTCCCCTGTCTACTTCCACACGTCTATTCTTCCTGTACATGTTTAGCTCACATTTAGGCAGTCAAACTGATTAGACTTTATGGGTGTAGCCTCCAACTTTAATAGGAGGCAGAATCTTACAGCAAACTCTTTGATCCTCTGTTACAATCTTTCTGCCCCCCTTTCTGCAATGTCCCTTTAACCTTAGGTGCATGATTATGTAGCCGATGTATTTGTAGGGACTGGGTGCCATAACTCTGAATTTTGGTTGTTTGTGGTTTTCTGTAATCATCTCTTTCTGTTGCAAAGTGAAGTTTGCTTGGTGAAGGGTAAGGACTATACTTATCAGTGTTTGTAAGGACACACATTGAGAATGTAGCCAGGGACTATGCTGTTTTAATAAAGTGGTGGTTGTAGCTTCTCCTCCAAGTTCCATGTCATTACTAGCCCTGGGCTGTTGACTAGGTTTCCAGAACCAGGAATGATTTTCTCTTTGTTGAGTAGGCATTAAGTATAATTAGAGAACTATTACTTATGACCAAGATATGCACGTCATCATTACCGCACCCTTAGATTTACGAGGACATGTCAGTCTTATTGTATTCATAGGTGTCATAGCTGGGTAGGAGTATTGTGGGGTGGGTGGTGTTTGGTCTTTCAATGGGTTTTGGGTCTGGGATAATCTTCATTGTTTAGGAGGGTTGGTTACAAGTTGTTGTTAATGGTTAGGAAAAAGACTAAGCAAAGGAGATTAGATTTAAGGTTCTTGTTTGAAAAAAAAAAGAAAAAAAAAGAAGATATGTAGAAATGATAGAATAGAGGGTAGATTATTGAATCTACTCTGAAAAGTAAAGAGAAGATATAGATACGATATAGATAAAAAGATAGATTATTGAATCTACTTTTAAAAGACAATTATGCCTTTAATCCCAGCACTCGGCAGGCAGATCTTTGTGATTTCGAGACTAGCCTGGTCTACAGAGCGAGATTCAGGAAAGGCATAAAGCTACACAGAGAAACCCTGTCTCAAAAAAAAAAAAAAACAAACAAAAAAATAAAACAAAACAATGTAATGCAATTTGCTAATCCTTGAATGTTATTATTACCAACTATTAGGATATAATGAAATAAAAGTTAGTAGCTAGATTACAAACTTATAGTCATATTAAATATATTTTCAAAGTCGAGCAGATATATAGACAGGTCATCTTCAAACCTTTCAGAGATCTACAGAATATGGCATTTAAAATGTTTTAATAACTTAGAAATTTTTTTATGACTGTGAGACATGTCGGCTCCTGGCAGCACCAATCTACTTCAGAGAAGATATGGGCATTGAAGAAACTGCATATGGAGTTAACTTTAATTGTGGCAAAAGTTAGCCATTGGACAACAGTGTCCTCGAACTGACTGCTGACAAACAGGACAAAATGAATAAACAGGACACAAAACAAAGGACTATGATTCTTGCCAAGACAAGTGTGGTTGTGGCTTTAGCAACAGGCATCCTGTGAGGCCAAGACAATATGGCACCATCCCTGAAGTGGCCTTTACAATCCAGAAAAGGTACAGTGCCTCTTTCTTCAAAGGCAGCTAAACAGGCAGTAGACAGATGGCTTCTGATGTGCATTGGAACAGTAGCTGAAACAGTTATTCTTGAAAGAGTAACTAAGCTGACAGAGTCTAACCTCTCAGTGGTAGACTGGCATTTAATAATAGAGATAAAGCCACCTACAAGCCAAGAAGAATGAACAGCTGAATTCCAAAAACATCAACAATTTCCAGAATTTAAATTCTGAATTTAAATGTCTGAATCATGATGGGACACTAGTGGAATTCAGGTGTTTCTGGTACATGGACTACTCTCACCAAATGTGAGGTCGAACCTTATGTACATCCTACTTCACTAATAAGTCTGTCAGATACACCAAACCTATAGGCTGAAGATGATACCCCAACATTGTGGAGAAACCTCTGGTGACTCTCCAGGCAGCTGGCTGCTTCTGTCAACACACAATTTTTTTTTTTTTTTTGGAAACTGCTTGCATGCACTTCCTGTTTTTTTAGGTAATATTATTTCCTTCTTGGGTCTCTGAGGGAGTTAAAGATTAAATAGTTATAGTTATAGTGAGTTGAAGATTAGATAGTTATAGTTATAGTTTTCCTTATTAAGAATTTCAGAAAAGAAACTCACTAAAGAGGTGTAAGTGAAAATTTGAAAGACGTTATAAGATTGCTCTGTTAGTAATATGTTAGGATAGAAAGTAAATCAGGTACATTTTGGACTTACCAAAATAGGATAGATAATGAAATATTTTTTCTGAGTTTGTCAAATACAAATGGACTAGGCATTGTTTAGGTATTTATTTCTTGTATATATTATATATAGTTATTGTACTTATTGTATATAGTTTTTCTTATATTAGTTATAACTTTTTTCTTTTTATTAGAATAATGGGGGAAATGTGGTGATATTTTAATTGTGCTGAAATGGGATTTTATTTGTATGTTAATAAATAAAGTTTGCCTGGAGATCAGGTGGTGGTAGCCCATGCCCTTAATCCAATCACATGGCAGGCAGGGTCTCGTGTGTGTCAAGGACACAGCCAAGCATGGTGACACAAACCTTTAATCCCAGGACCAACCATAGAGACCTGGAGGTCTGTATAGACAGGCAGTGATGAGGAAGTCATGTGGTTGGGTTTAGAGCCAATGAGAAGGCAGAACAGAAAGGCAATAAAAAGACAGGTCAGACAGGAAGAAACTCTCTCAGGGGAAGCGACAGCAGTGAGTGGTAATCTAAAGGTAGTCTTGGTTCTTCGCTAGTGCTCTGATCTCTTGGGCTTTTAACTCTGTATTTGGCTCTGTGTTTCTTTTTTCTTTTTCTTTCTTTTTTTTTTAACATTTCCAGGTTTTTTTTTAATTTATTTTATTTTATTTTACAATATAATTCAACTTTACATATCAGCCATGGATTCCCCCGTTCTCCCCCCTCCCACCCCACCCCCTCCCCCCAGCCCACTCCCCATTTCCATCTCTTCCAGGGCAAGGACTCCCCCGAGGATTAAGATCAACCTGGTGGACTCAGTCCAGGCAGGTCTAGTCCCCTCCTCCCAGGCTGAGCCAAGCATCTCTGCTAAGCCCCAGGTTTCAGACAGCCAATTCATGCACTGAGCACAGGACCCGGTCCAACTGCCTGGATGCCTCCCAAACAGATCAAGCCAATCAACTGTCTCACCCATTCAGAGGGCCTGATCCAGTTGGGGGCCCCTCAGCCATCGATTCACAGTTCATGTGTTTCCATTCATTTGGCCACTCGTCCCTGTATTCCCAGAGAATAGGAAGAAGCAAAGTGCTAGAGAGGCCCACAGAAATCCACAAAGATGCCCCCAAAATAGACTGCTGGCAATAGTCGAGAAATAGCCCGAACTGACCTACTCTGGTGATAGGATGGCCAAACACCCTAATTGTCGTGCTAGAAACCCCATCCAATGACTGAGGGAACTGGATGCAGATATCCAAGGTCAGGCCCTGGGTGGAGCTCCGGGAGTC
>CABHPR010156946.1:27698-38670 GCA_902168415.1 Peromyscus melanophrys | reverse complement strand
GAGAGAGAGAGAGAGAGAGAGAGAGAGAGAGAGAGAGAGAGAGAGAGGAGAGACAAGAGATGAGAGATGTGAGGGGAGACAGAAAGACACAAAAAGAGACAGAGAAAGAGATTTCTCTCTATTCTGTCCAAGCACTTTAAACCATCACAAAAGTCACACCATTTTAATCACAACAACTAAAAAGTACTAAGTTTCCATGTAGTTACCATGTCTCCAGCACAAGTCATATAATGCTCTAAGTTCAAGGTCTGTGAACAGTGCTAGAGAGCTCAAACCAAGAGCAAGACCTAAAGCACACATGGACCTGTTGTGTAGAGACCATCAAGAGCATCACAGAAGATCCTGCTGCTGTAAATGGTGACCTGTGAAATGTCAGTCCTTCTTGATTCTGTACATAAAGATATTCCCTGGAGAAAATGTGGAGATCAGCCTGCAATTTACTTTCTACCTAGGCAGTCTATACTGTGGCTTTGGCCCACAGTTGCTGGTTAAGCTTACTTTTTGAACAGGCTTAGTCCTATGCTGTAAACTTTCAGGCTCTTATTTTTTTCCATCATTTTCACTCTAGTTTTGATTTGCTTTCAGTGAAGCTGTATCAATTTCTAAATCCCTGGTGTCTTAATTAACAGTGTTCTCTATATGGTGTCTGCAGTCCATTAACACCATGTTTTCAGGGCTGACCTGTCCTTTGGCCTGTATAGTTATTATCTATTCTATTTAGTTTCTTCTTCCCAGGCTTCCCCCATGTTATGCCCATCCTCAGCATTTATGATCAATCATTTAGTCATAAGATTCTTTCATTGATTGAAAGAAAAATTCACTGAGGATAGAAGTATGGAGTGATTGCTGAATCTTTATAGGCTTTTGGAAATAAAGGTTGAGAAAATTAGAACAATTGATTAAAGAGAGTTTAGTTAATATTAGACATGTTTAATTTTTATCAAGTGGTATTAAGCATTATGGACAAATCAGCCTGCTAACTATCTGAGAAGATGCCTTTCTTGTTCCATTTTCAAATGTGGAAAACAGGTCCATGGAGGTTAAGTAGAGTTCTCCATGGCACAAAGCTCTTAGAGTCAGATAATTTGACCACGTCTAAGCCACTCTCAAGCTCTTTTCTGGTAGGAAATAGTGACCATGCTTCTCCTCTTTATCTCAGAAAATAGATGAAGGAGAGTGGAGTAGGTGAGTGATGGTTGATGACATATAAGGTACTTTGAGCTGATAAGCTCCAGCAAGCCTCTGGCATCAGAGTGTGTGTGTGGGGGTGACAGACAAAGTAGAGTAATGATTTTGAATTATGGAGATCAGAATCCCGTCTACATTAAACATTCTAGGTAGACATTCCCGTCCTGTATTTTTGTAGTTCTAGTTTCTGTCTAACACTGGATTCCACATTCTTATGGCTAATAGGCACTGCCTCTGGCTAGCTGCAGGTTTCCAGAAGATACCCAGAAAAAAAAGACATAGGTGCTGTTGATGGGATAGTACCTTGTTTATCTTTGACCATCTTTTGTTTGAATACTGGTTTCAATTTTCAGTCTATGAACACTATATCCATCACTTCTCTGAAGACCAACTTTGAGATAATGGTTTGAAGTATCCCATAATTTATAAACCACATAGTTTACAGTGGACATTCATGGTCTATAAAGCAGAATAAAATGTGCCAGCAGCTCCCAGATTGTTTTCCCACCATCCATGGAACTTTCCAATTGTCTTCTGGGCCATCTTTCTAAAGCTGCAAGCTTGTGGCCATGTTTACCAGAAAAGAAAAACTGTCTTAATATCATTTCTTAAAGATTAACTTTTTTGAAATATTTTCTATCAATATTTTGGTGTTTTCTAAAAGAAAACTCAAATTGATCTGTCAATAATTCATGTAGTTTTGTACAAAGAGAAAATAGGTGAAAACCACCCATTTTGAAAAGGGTGAAGGGAGGGACAAATCCATTTTTTAAAAAAGAAAAGAATAAAATGACATTTCCTAATAGGTGTTCTTACAATGGTTATAGTCATTGGACTGTCAGCACTCACAGTCAAAAAAGTGAACCCGAGTTCATTTCAGAATCCCAACTTAAAGAAAATCAAGTTAAATTGTACATTTCTTAAACTATAGATTTGAAACTCAAAGAATGAAATAAAGGCTGGTTAGCAGGACTACTTGAATCAACTAGAAAATTCAATAAACCTTGAGCTCCCAACTTGCTAGCTCACCACAAAGTCAGAGTGTTACTGGAATCAGTTTGAACCAATCCTCTTACTTTTCAAATGGTTGTTTTGGTAGTCTGTAAATACAGCCCAAATGTCAATTTCTGTAACAGAGTCAACTATGAAAATGAAATCAACTATCATATCATTTGGCCCACAGGACTATGATGTCCAAATGAACTGTATTAAGTATTCAGGTTGGAGTAGAACTGAATATTTCATTCTGGGTCAGCATCCCCTGTGACATCTTATGAGCAAACTTGGGCAATCACTGTTCTGTCCATCTCATATTTTCTGTTTCATAAAAGCCTGAGGATGCTTCCCTACTTCTTAATAAATGCCCCAGGCTTTAATATATTGACATGTAGAGTACTAAAAACTGGTGTCACTTTTGCTAGGAATGGTATTGGATGATGTTCAATTTACAGACTTGAATCTATATTCTGAAATGTCTTATTTTTCTATGTAGGAAGAAGGAAATGGAAATGAGTTCAGTCAGTGCATTCAAGTCCTTAGGTACTTATGGAATGAGGGTGGAGAAATGCCAAGCAAATTGATCAGTATTTTCAAATGCATTGTAAGGAGACAGCTCATGTATCAAGAGCAGGGTGCTACAGAACATGGATATATCCATCCCATGTGTCTCTTAACTTGAAAAACATGATCCAATTGTTCTCTGCAGCCCCTGCTTTCAGACCTCTGTACTAGATCTTGGTTATTTGACATATCCTTGCATTGAAGATAAGCTTCTTGTCAGGAAGGATGTTAGTCAGGAATGAAAGGGGGGAGATGGGGATGACATTAGGGTACAACCTGGCTCAGGGAAGGACTGCTGAGTCCTTGCAGCTGCTTTGGAGAAGGAGGTGTGATAAACAAAGGATGCAAGGAGGCAGGGAAGCAAGGCATAGTAGGAGAGAGGGCAGAATTCTAGATAAATGATTGCTGAAGCTGCAGCCTATGAGTTACGGGTCACACCTATCTCTCTGCAGGGTGAGATCATAAGTAAGACTTGAGGAGAGATTGTTGCTGTGCCACCTTATCTATGATGTTATTCAGGCTGGTTAACTCTACTTTAGTTAACTTAAGTGTTAACTAATCATTAACAGTACAACACATCTACTGAGTAGATCTCATGATGGAGTAAAATCTTAGTAAAATCTTGAAACTGAAACTGAGTAGACATGTAGTCAGCTCCTGATGTTACTATTCCAGATCCTGATAAGTATTTATGTGTTGCCCTCTCTTCCCTCTATTGCATTCTCTTTGTCAGAGACACAGTAGGGAGTGAAATCTAGAAATTAAGTATGTTTAACACAAGAGAGGCGCTACCCATGTAACAGGAAATTTTATCACATAGTCCTTGTCAAATAAGCTTAGTTTTGGAGCCATAGAGGATCTGTTGTCAAGATGGTCTTAAAAAGAATCAGTGTCTTACTCTACCCTGTTCTTCTAAGATTTGGCATGTGCTATATCCCATCATTGTAAGACAACACTGTTGGGTCCTGTCTCTTTAGAGAATACAGTATATCCTTTTTAAAATCCTTTGAGGCAAATGATATGAGATACTATTTGGAAATTCAAGTAATAAGATTGAATATGTGGCATATTAGGACCTGAGATACCTCCCAGAAGTGAATATGGCAATATTGATTGTGCTATATGTCACTTAATTACTTTTGTAAATTACAACTGTCATGACAACACTATAATACCTGTGGGGGTATTCACTGCTATATAGAGAAGTTGTTTTTTAAATGATGTAGTTGAAGTTCTGTGTGTGTGTGTGTGTGTGTGTGTGTGTGTGTGTGTGTGTGTGTATGCGTGTGTATGCATGTGTGCATGTATTGAATGTCTAATATAGTCCTCCAAATATTTCAAAAAAAAATCTGAGCCAGATCACAGATGTTTGTGATCCCAGTTCCTCAGGCAAGAAGTTAATATGTTCAAGGCCAGTCTATGGAATGTAAGGAAACCTGTCTCAAAATAAAACAGTGAAGGACAGATTTAGGATATCATTCAGTTGTGGGGTGCTTGCCTAGCATGCAGAAAGCATAGTACATTAAACATACAGAGATTTAAAATAAATTTCATATATTTTGTCATTTCCTTTACTGAATGACTCACTACCCTACCAAAAGCATTATTTCTTTTAGCTTGCAAGGAACCTTGTTTAAAGATCTCAATTTTCTCACTTACACAAGAAGCATTGTATAAATCAATAAGAAAAGGTACAGAATAGAAACTGTAGGACTGACCAAGAAGAAAGCAGTGTCAGTGCCTGCAGAAAGACCAGGAGCTAGAAAGGCCTCAGAACCAATAAAGACGAAGAGTAAATGGGCAGGAAAGGAGAAGTTTGAGTATATGGACTTAGATATCGATTTGTATGAGCTATAGACACAGTCTTAAAGAAAAAATAATGTAGCTTGTTGGAGGAGAAACATCAGACCTTTATTCCATTATCTTAAACAAACTTTGATCAACTTATTTTTCCAACCAAGTGAAACATGGTTTCGATCATGTTAGGGATGTGAACAGCATCCGTGTTAAACTTGATTAACAGAAGAAGTTACAAGAAGTTGGATGTGAAGGGACAACACTAGAATAACATGAAAAGAAACGACCCACTGAAAACTGGCTCACGTATTGGCATAATAGTTAAAACAAAGAGATCCCCTGTTAAACTAACTACTTATTTTGTTAAGCACACAGAAGCAGAAGGTGAAAAGACTGGGCCATTCTCTGCCCATTTGAAAGCTATGTGTGTGGTCCTGGGGGAGCCGCAAAGGCCATGTTTTTGGCAAAAAAGAACTCTAGGTTCAACTATGGGTCTGGTTGTGAAGGGAAGCCACCAGCTGAGGGACTATTTTTTGCCACTGCACTGAGTCAAAGAGTGATTGGATGTTCTCTAGACACTCACAGCTGGGAAATGAGCTCCCCTCTAGTTCAGAAGCTCCTCAACATTGTTGCCATCAGTGGTCCAGTGGGCTGTGGTGGTGTCTCTTCAGACTTAGACATAAGGATTTACCCATAGCCTGTGATGTCCCATACAATTTTTGGTTAAAGGAGTGTCTCAAAAGAGAGTGTTACGTTGGTGGGTTATTGGTTGGTACAACCAGGTAGCTGAGTATATGGTCAGCATGAGGCATATACAGCCAGTAGACGGTTACTAAAGAGCTCTTGCCAGAGAAGGTGCATATAAATCTCCTAGGGAGCCTACAAGGCTATAGTTCTCACTCAGCTGATCTGAGAAACAGGCCAAGTTCACACATTTATAACCAGCCCCTGACAGCACTGAGGACACCAGACATTGAAAACAGTAATGTGTTAGGGACATCTTTAGAAGTTTACCTCCTTGTCAAGTTCTGTGGATCACTCTTAGCCTTACTGACACACTACAGAATATTTCTATCCAGTTTTGCCTGGAAATTATTTAAATCAGAAAAGTATGGATAGGTGGAATAAACCCAGGTTGAGTTTCACTCATTGGCTGGAGACACAGAAACAAGAGCTTTCAGTTTTCTCTTCATTACCTATGTGCCAGGAAAGACTGGGCAAATACCTTCTTCCAAAGTCTAATTTGTTTAATAAAGCATTAAGGATAATTCCAAGCTTTCAGGATGGTACAGATCAGCTTGGTACAGTGTTTTGTTTTCCATTCTGCCTTTTTCAATAGATAACCTTGGCAATGCATACTCACTGCAATGGGACTCAAACTACTGGACATGAGTGGGTATAGTGATACGTTGTTTGTATTCTAACAAATAAAATTTGCCTGAAGATCAGAGGACAGAGCCAGTCACTAGATTAAATATAGAGGCAAGGCAGTGGTGGCACACACCTTTAATCCTAGCACTCAGGAGGCAGATATCCATCTGGATCTCTGTGAGTTCAAAGCCACCCTGGACTACATGAGATTAATCCAGTCTAAAAGAGAAACAGAGCCAGGCAGTGGTGGCACACAGCTTTAATCCCAGCACTTGGGATCTCCTGCCTTTGCTCCCAGTATTTGGGAAGCACACATACCATTAATCCCAGCACTAGGAAAGTTGAGACAGGAAATGATATGGCTGGGCAGAGAAAGGAATAAAGGTGGGAGAAGACAGGAACTCAGTCTTTTTGGCTGAGGACTCAGGAGCATTCAGTCTGAGGATTCATGGAGACACGATCTTCCCCTTTCGGCTGAGGAGTTGGCAAGGTGAGAAGTGGCTGTGGCTTTTTTCCTCTCATCTTTCAGCATTTACTGCAATATCTGGCTCCTAGTATTTATGAGAAGATCAATTAGGATTTGTGCAACAAATGGGCAGCTGGGATTGGCTACAACAGAAAGAGAACAGAGGCTCCCTCAGATTACCTCTGAGAAGGACGATGAGTAAAAGATGGTTCCAGAAATGTCCTTCACTTTATTGAGATGACCTTTATGAAAGGCCAGCTTCTCCCATAGGTCAGGTGGTATGTGAGCCAGTGGCCCAAGGGAGACTCAAACCATTGCTAAGGAAATAGCACCCACAGACAGTCCTTTGTAACAATGTTACAAGACAGATAGATTTCATTTCTTATTTTTCCCAAATCATTTTCTCCTTTTTATTCAGTCTAGGACCCTAGTCCATGGAATGACACTACCTACATTTAGGATAAGTTTTCCTACCCTAATTAACAAAATCTACATAACCTCTCAGACACAGCCTGAGATCAGATTCCATTTTGGTAACTACATTTAGCAATTTTAACAGCTTTTTTGCCCTTAATACACATCATTGTAAGACTTTTATTTGACACTAATGTATTCCATGAGCTAGATATGATGTCTCCTAGAGTATACATGGGAAAACGACATTTGAGATCAGAGAAATGGATCAAGACTATGGCAGAACATATAGGCAGAACTAGAAATCACATCCGTGTCTCTCTGGAGTTCTGACATCTTAACATTGCCTTAGTTCCTTTGGGAAGCACACACTGGGTTCATTTATGTTGCACCAAGCTGTGAGTTGCAATCCCACTCCTCCCAATTTATGAAAATGACCTTCTTCAGAAATGAGGCATTTGTCGACAAAACCAAGGCAGAGAGTGGAAGGATGCAGGGCAAAGCTAAGAATCACGTGAGAGCTATGAGGGGCTGAACAAAGCCTGGGGATTAGGATTCTTCTGAGTGGTTTCAGATGGGGCACAGCCCTGCTGACATCCTTGTGTAGAGCTTTTAGGCCTTCCATATCTGCAGGTGGTCTGTAGTACTACACATTTAAACAGGGTGGAGACAGGCAGGCATCAGGCTGTGGAGTATACAGAAGGGAACAACATTCCAGCTGTAGGCAGTTGAGAGAAATGTTCTGAAATGATGACTCCAAGGAGAGGGATGAGACAGGCAAGGGAGGGCAAAGCTTCCCGGCACAAATCATAAGTGCTACCCTGGGGAAGAGAAACACAGTTCATCAGAAATGGGATGTTGATGTATTACTGGGAGGTGGCCAGAAAGGAGAGCAGAGGCAGGTTTTTTGGGGAGTTTTATTGCCTGTGCTTTTGAGTCTGAGGAAACATATTCACACATGAAAGAGGAACCAGAGCCAAGTGAGGAGGAGGGTCCAGGTCTTCCAGTCCATGTGGCTCACCTCTACAGGCCACAGACCCTGCCTCTCCCCCACCTAGACACTACTTAGGTAGAAGCTGTCTGGCCTGCCTAACTCAGTTATGCCTCAAACCTGCCTTGTGATTCTGGAGCTATGCTTGTTGTCCTGATTTACTCCTTGGTGTCCTGATTTACTGTCTGGCAGGATCCCAAGAATGTGAGTGACAGAGCAGAAGGAGGCAAGCTGAAATTACTGTAATGAAAATGACTGGTAATCTCTAGTGATGACTGGCTTTGTGAGTGACAGGTTTGCAGTTTGAGCAAAAATTTTTTGCTGGAGCAAAACTGGGGCCTGTGGGGTCTTCAAGTATGAGAGGTGCTTTTTAAAATACATGAAAATAGCTTTTGACCTGAAACACCGTACATTCTTTTGTCCTGATAATGTTGTAGATATTTAATGGACTTTCTGAGACTTGCTGAAAGTCTTAAAAAATGTAAACCCAAGATACAAAGAAAGTAACAATATATTTCTTTCTTTCTTTCTTTCTTTCTTTCTTTCTTTCTTTCTTTCTTTCTTTCTTTCTTTCTTTCTTTCTTTCTTTTTTTGTTTGTTTTCTGAGGCAGAGTTTTTCTGTGTAGTTTTGGTGCCTGTCCTGGATCTCACTCTGTAGACCAGGCTGGCCTTGAACTGACAGAGATCCTCCTAACTCTGCCTCCCGAGTGCTGGGATTAAAGGCGTGTGCCACTGCCGCTGAGCAACAATGTATTTCTTACACTGAAACAGAATCATTTTGTAGCATTGTACTTCTATATAGCACATAAAATGTATGCATGTGTATAAAGGTAAACTAATAATGCTAAGCAGTGGGTTAGCACTGATATCATGGGGGGGGCATCTTTTGGCTATCTGTGTTATAGAAACCATACAGGTCATAAGGAAGGCAGGAATTTGGGTCGTATGGAGATTAATGTGTAAGAAGTCAAGAGAAGACCCTGAAAGTCTGTTTAATGTCCTTGGAGAATGTCAGAAGTCATTAAGAGAATTCCTCTCCCCTACATGCTTCTCAAAACCAGTGTAAAGTACTTTGAGCCAGTGTCTACTATTTTTTTCTTTAGTCAGAACTACATTTCGAGAGCAGAATTTATTAAGTTGTTTGGCCATCTAACTTAAGGAATCCTAGTCCGTACCTCAAAGACAGACCAGATAATGGGTGGGTTGTTGTGCTTGGAAAATAGAGGTGATCCCATTACCTACAGTTCCTTACTCCTTTGGTCCCTTAAGGATGACTCTATGCCATTTTTAGACCACAAATGCATATGCACATATAATTAAAATGATATTTTGTATGTTTGTATATTTTATATAAAGAATATTTAGTATATCTTTTTATGGGAATAAATAATAAATGACACCTTCCAAGCTAACCTATACCTCCATTCAGTAATTCCTTTGTTCTTCATGAAACTACTAAGTGAGCTGGGGCATGTATAATATGACCACAGGACATTGGATTGTCATGACTTCATACTGAATGATTCCCATCTCCCTTATTCAAACTCTTCTAAATGTATTTGTCTTTTCTTCCAGTTATTTTCTTTGGCTTTCTGAGTAAACATTGCAGCTAGCTCTCCAAAACTCTCTTACCAACGTGTTCCTGTAGACCTGTGAAGCCAAATGTTTGTTCTCTGGCTTCTTTACCTTTGTTCCTTCCAATATACCACGTATTTCCCCTTTGCTAATTTCTGGTCACCATCAGATGCCCTAATGAAATGTCTCCCCTTCCAGGAAGTCTATCCTGACTTCATCAGAAAGAAATGAGTCCTTTTTCTTCTCTGCCTCATAGAGAACTTTGTTTCTTACACATCCAAACACTCTGTTGGCTTTAGATTTGTTTCCATTTTTGCTAATTATCTACATGACTGTTCTTCACTATATTCTTTATGTTAGTATTAAACAGTATTAAATCAGCTTGCTTGTATATTCACATGAGTACGCATTTGAATATAAAATAAATTTTAAGAAAAAGCAAACAGCACCCCCAAACCAAAAGCTAGATAAATATTCTCAGGATTGAAAGGGAAAAGTTCAAACAAAGTCAGAGCTGTGATGAGGAAAATAAATTGTCGGTAGATAGTGTGGTTGATATGTTGTGGATCCCAATAAACTTATCTGGAGGTCGGAGACAGAACAGCCATTATATTAAACCTATGTTTAATATGCAGTGGTAGCACACGCCTTTAATGCTAGCATTCCAGAGGCAGAGATCCGTCTGTATCTCTGTGAGTTCAAAGCCACACTGGAAACAGTCAGGCCTAGTGACACACACCTTTAATCCCAGGAAGTGATGGCAGGAAGCAGAGAGGTATATAAGGTATGAGGACCAGGAACTAGAGCTATTTTAAGCTTTTAACTTTTAGCAGCAGTTCAGCTGAGATCCATTTGGATGAGGACTCAGAGGCTTCCAGTTGGAGGAAACAAGATCAGCTGAGGAATTGGCAAGGTGAGGTTGGATGTGGCTTGTTCTATTTCTCTATTCTTTCAGTGTTCATCCCAATACCTGGCTCTGGGTTTGTTTTTATTAATAAGGCATTTTAAGATTTATGCTACAAGATAGACTTGCCCCTCCTATAAAGTTAACCAGGATGAGTGTTCCATAAGAGCCATAGTTTTATAAGTACCTCAAGATTTAATTTTCTGAGCTTGAAGTCAGTAAAGCACCTGCTTTACAGAGCTTGGGAAGTAAGGGGAATTGAAACCTTTCCCCAGATCTCTTCTGTTGCAGGGCTACAGAGACCAGCTCTGCCAGAGGAAAGTGAAACTGGGGGCAAACACCAAAGACCAGAGCTCTGACTGAGATGGAACACAGGCATGGGACCAGGAAAGATGAAGGGGAACTGGGACTGGACAGAGAGGTACCTCATTGGTACAGTGCTTACTATGTTAGCATGAGGAACTTCAGTGTGTGTCTGTAATCCCAGCACTGGGGAGGCTGAGACAGGCGATCTGTGCAGCCTTCCTGTCCAACCAGCCTAGCCTGTGTGATGCATTCTAAGTTCAAAACACATGTGAAAAATGGGATTGCTTCTGAGAAAGAGCACCCAACGTTGCCCTCTGGTTTACATACCCACACAGAGGCACATATGTGCATGTACACACACACACACACACACACACACACACACACACACACACACACA